>JAMLFT010010333.1:0-11924 GCA_026544285.1 Pachyrhizus erosus
ATGCATAACAATCACAATTACATATTATTATAAAACTTAAGATTATATTTTAATAATATAAAATAATATTTATTAATAATAACAAGTTTATATATGAAATAAAATAAAATAATAAATGTTTTAGATTGATTTTTTATTTTTAAAGAAAAATTTAAAATAACACTCTAGTATTTTTTATTGATCGACTTGTTATAAACTTATTTTTTTTACTGATTGTTAATTTTTAATCATATTTCTAGTTTCTTGATTGATTTTTCTCAAATCAGTCATATGATTCATTTCAACCAAGTACCGATTCATCAATTTTCCAGTCTAATTGATCATTATGCTCCAGTTTTTAGAGCACTGCTATTTCAAAAATAATAATATAAATTCTCCCCAACTCGTGTTTTCCAATTCCAAACAAATATATAACAAAATTATTTATTTTTAACGTTTCATATTATTATTTTGTTACACAAAAATAGTTTTTAAATTAAAGATAAGAGAATCGAGCAATTTGACCCAACTAACAATGTTTCTATATTATCAACAAAATAAATGTTCGGATAATATTTGCTGTATGTATAAGTTAAATTCATATTTAAGTATATTTATTTTTGAATTTCAATATTATCAACTTATCATTCTGTCGATGAATGAAATATTCGAGACTTACGATCCCTTTTTAGTACAAGGCTTCCTTTCACGTCACAGTTGATGGATCCCAGAGTGAATTGTTGAAATCCATTTCCATGGTCCTTGTGGTTTGTAAAAGCCGGGGTGGATATTTGTTGAAAAAATGAGAGAAAAAGTACGGGTATTCCATTTTACACGGACCTTCTTTATTATGAAAATTTCAAACACTTAGTCAATAGATGAAACGAGACCATTGGATCAGTTAATATCAACTTTTTTTTTTTATGCCGTTGATGTTGAGTTTTTCCCAGACGTTATATTAACGAAATACACACTATACCGTTGTTTTAATAATTATAGTCTGTACTCTTTTCGTCTTTTTTTTTTTTTATCTTTATCTAACTAATTTTATTTTTCACATATTTTTATTTTTTTAATTTTCGTTTATTTTATTTATCTCATCTATATCAAACACATTAAGATACATGAATTAGCGTTTGCATGATCTGCAGGTTCATTACCTTTTTTTAAATAAATTAAAAAATATTTTTAATTCATATTCAATTTTGTTTTAATTTTTAATAATAAAATATAATTTATATATTATGATTTTGGTTGTTTTAGTCTTTCTACCGATTGCTATCTTAAGTATTTATTTAATAATGACAATGATAGCATATTCTAAATTGAATGAAAAATGAATATTCTTTCTAATCTATTTTAATTGTTATCTTATATTTATTACATACATAAAAGAGACTTATTTAATAAATAAAAAATAACAAGTTTATTAAATTAATCTTAATCTTAAATAATTTTATTAAATATAATATTAAAATTATAATAATATTTAAAATATATATTAAGAGTACAAATAAAAAAATAATATTATATTAAAGAATTAAAATATAAATTATTTTAAGATAACTTTTTTTTTTTTTATCTTACTCAACAATCATAATTAGAGAGAAGGAATATATTTTTAACTACTCATTTTAGAGACCAGACGTACCGTAAGCTGAATATTTATTGTTAACAAATGATGTCTTTATTTTTCATTTGTTTTCTTGGACAAATAGATGTTAAATTCGATGGCCTCTTTAACTGGTGTGTTCACTTTCAATTATTAATCTTGGCGTCTGCATTTTCTACTTCAAAATGCTGACTTTTATTGGCCGAATTGTTGTTTTCGTTCCAGTCTTCTGCTTTTTTAGTCCAAAGAGGATGAATAAAGATACCTGCTAGATAAGGATAACATAGATTAGGTTGGTGGGACCGGAGGATAGAAAAAACTCGATGAGCCTATTTATATTCTTGTATAGCGTGTTTGAATTAGATTTTTGGTGAAAAATAATTAATTATTTTTTATAATAAAAGTAAACTAATAAATAGTTGTTTATATTTTTTTTATGAAATTATCGTAATTTTGTGGGAGAGAATTGATTATTCTGTGTTATCTAAACTTATTAGTTATTAAGTTTTTTAATCAAATAACGGCAGATGGATATTTTTAAAACATTAATTTTTTTATTATTAAAAACATGATATTCAATTTGAAAAAAACACCTACATGTTACTATTTGATTGTAGACAGTAAATAAAAAAACACTTGATTTAAGTTTTGTCTAAAAATGAAAATATGTTTGCGGAATATTTTGCTCTCCTAGTAGATGCTTACAACACATAAACATGGTTTTGTAAAAAATATAATTGTAATAAACTAAAATCATGTTGGATTTTAAAAGTAGAAATTCACTATTAAAATAAAAAAGCTCAACATAAATTAATTTCGATCAAATTAATTTTATAAATTAAATTTTAAAATTAAAATTGCAAACATTTACAAAAAACATACTGAACATATTGCATTCTAAATCGTAAATCAGACTTCTGTAGTTAGTGTGACATTACAAGATAGGCTGGAGGTCTTATTCCTTTCTTTTGTGTGAAGGGACAACAGCGCTGTTAATTAATAATTACTACTTTACTAACTTTTTCTCAAATTAATAAAAAAAATAGGTTACTTATTTGTTGGGGTATTAACTAGTTAAGGCAATGGAGTATTTTGAAATGTCTGGCTTTACTCGTAGGAAGAAAAGTGTCGTTTAGATGGAGTTTGATAGGAGTATAAAAATTTGAATCAAACCGTTTTAAACTATCACAATGATTTTAAAAAATAAAATAAAATAAGAAATGGGTTAGATCAAAATTAAATTTTAATTTCAAGCCTAAATTATCTGTTAAATAATTAACTTTAGGTCTGAAATTAAAATTTAATTTTAATGATTTTCTAGGTTTCATGGGCCCCTTTGGGCTTGGCGAGCTTAAAAGCGAAGTAATATTGAAATTAAGCGGCGCCATTTCTATTCTATCGTGTCTGCAATACTAATAATGACTTATTTTGTAGATAAGTAATAAATGTAACGTTATTTCAATTAAAAGAGCAATGGGCACAGTTTACCTTTGTGTTCGAGGCTTTGAGCATATTATTATTATTATTATTATTATTATTATTATTATTATCCCATAAAGGCATTGAAAGCTGCACACTTTGATGTAAATTGCACACTTCCACTGTGTAGTTGTTTTAGGTCATTACTCAATATAATAACTATGGTAGTGTAAGATGAGATATGTTTAGCTAGTTTTCTCTGTACGTTTATTATCGATTTCTATCTATCTAATGCTGAGTGAAAAATGGCAGATCATTTGCTGTTAAGGATGAGATATTCTGCTTGTTTGAGGGGGCTCTTGACAATTTGGGCAGCCTGAGACAACAGTATGGGCTGGCCAAATCAGCCAATGAAGTGATTTTGGTGATTGAAGCTTACAAAGCTTTACGTGATCGGGCTCCCTACCCTGCCAATCGTGTTGTATGCCATCTCAGTGGGAGCTTTGCTTTCATAGTTTTTGACAAGTCCACCTCTACCCTCTTTGTGGCTTCTGTAAGCCATCTATATATCCCATCAATTCTCATGATAGACCACCACATGATCTTTAGCCATTTTTTACTCACAACCTTCTGCTTGTATTGTTTTTGACAGGATCAAGCTGGTAAGGTTCCTCTCTATTGGGGAATCACAGCTGATGGATACGTAGCATTTGCTGATGATGCAGATTTGCTTAAAGGTTCTTGTGGCAAGTCGCTTGCTTCTTTCCCTCAAGGTGCGTTTAGTTTCGTTAGAGCGTGTCACAATTCCTAAGATTTTGGCAACTGTTGTTCCAAGTGACCCACAAAAAGTGCTTTAAGTTATAGTGATCCCATATTGGATCATACCCTAACTTCCCTTCAAGATGATGATAATTCACAATATGGCAAATTTAAAATGAAAAACATAACATGCACCAAATTCTTAGAGGTTTTTTACAATGACATTGTCTATGTCTTGTTTCTTTTTTATACCACAAAATTGCAAGTATTCCCTCATTGGTGACATTGTTATTCTGTAAATTGTACAGGATGTTTCTACTCTACAGCAGTTGGAGGATTGAGATGCTATGAGAATCCAAAGAATAAGATTACTGCAGTACCTGCTGAGGAAGAGGAAATCTGGGGTGCATTCTTCAAGGTAACGATATGACATGAGTTTAAATATAATTGCTGGCACAGCTCTCACTTCTCTTTGCAGAATATTCTTTTCATCTGTTTAGAATAGACAATCAGTCCCAACAGTAATAGGAGGTTAATGACAGTTGAAACTGCATTAGGTACAAAGGGAACGTGTCAGGGACAGTAGAATAGGAGTTCATAAACACACCGTACTTGCGGTGACATTTCACTAAACGAAAGGTGTAGTGTCCAAAATGAATGGGTTAGACTAATTTAAACTTCATCTCCATATCCCTTTTGAAGCTATTATTAAAGATTAGGAATGTTAGAGTTGAAATCCATTATGTAACTAGGGTTGCAAGTTGCAACCAAATTTCACTGAAATCCATAATGATCCCATACTCATACTTGTCCTATAAACATTCTTAATAGCAAAATTAGAATATATGCAAGTTTGATTTGGCTCTCAAGTGGTTGGCAAGTCTTGTTTAGGTACAAGGTCTTTGGCCTGGGTTAACAAGAAAGAAAATTGGAAAGCTCCACCACACATAATACCATTTATTTAATTCCTTACAGGTTGACTTCCAACATTTGTTTTTGCATTCATGGGTTATTTCTTGTCTGTGTCGCTCTCTCCATAAATGAACTTTGATACATATATCTTATGAACCGGTGTCTATTTGCTGCGATGAATTATCAGGTGGAAGGGTCAGCAGTTCTTGCAGCCACAGAGTAGAAGACCCATTTTCAAATAGAGTACAGTGTGATGCATTAATGGAGTACTGTTTTTATGTGCTTGTGACGGTAAGGCATGCATGAGGGGCCATGTAAATAGCTTTAATGATAACTATGAGAAGAGTGCGACTGGTAGTAGAGTTTATTATGTGGTGTAGTATGTTTATCAGATAGGATTTACTCTGTTTCTCGTGTACAGTTGCGCTTTCTAAATGTAATAAAAAATATGCTTCTGGCTTGAGATTCTCTAATACTCATTCAATGCTAAAGTGTGTCCGTATAAGATGATTCGTAAACTTCCAGCTAATAATACAAGGAGAGTTGGACCTTGAGATGGAAGCAGGGTCTTTATTATAAAGTAGATAGGAGTTCTATCCTTTCAACTTCTAAGTTCTAATAAAAATTCAAAAAGGGTTCTTCCTTTGAGAAGCATTCTAGACATACAAGTCTATTTATTTATTTATTTTATGAAAAATAATCTTTCTTGAGTTGGGAAGGACTAATGTTTTGCTTTAAGCAGTAAAACTCTCCTTCAAGTACATATGCACAATTTATGTGTCAATTGATCTGTATTCTCGGTGATAGTATACAAGTGTTTATAATCATTTATAAAATACATAAATTCCATGAAAGTTCAAAGCAAGCAGGCACAATAAAATTCTTAATAGAGCGATAATCAACATAAATTTGGGTAGACTTTCAAAAGACATTTATCAATCTTTTGTCTTATGTTTGTCTCGTTCAGCCATGTCTAAAACCCAGGCTAAGTTCTTTGACAGTTCCTTGCACTTTGAGCTAAAGTCAATATATTTTGAGTACATGAAATAGCTAATCTAATAGTCTCGGCCCGAAAAGGAGTCCTCTCTCACATGCCCATTATAACATTATTGACAGGCTTCAACAAGTCAATGTGGTTTTCCTAACAAGCTACAATGATGACCGAAATTCAAATTACAGAAACTCTTTAATTAATTGGTCTGCGTGGTATGGATTACATGTACACTAAGGGTGTCCACCGTTTGGTTTAGAAATCAAGAACTACTTTCCAGAACTACAGGGATGCTGTGATTGGATCGGTGGTAACCACTCTCAATCAAGGGAGTGCAGTAGTAACTATCTTTCCAAATTTCAACATATAATTATCAAATCCAACCCTGACTCGGCGATTCAAGGTACAAGTTCAAATAACTGGTGCCCCACAGGATGAAGATGCTCTGGCAGCAACGCTGCATCATCAACTGGTATATAGACTACAAGATCACTGTTGTGACTTGCCTGTTCACAAAGAATTCCAAGAGAATGCCCTGATGGTAGTCGTCAATACTACTCAGGATGAAGTCCCAGCAATCATTCAAGTTCCAAAGCAGATCTCTCGTAAAGAACTAGAAAAATTGGTGCCAGACACTTGGATCACCAATTACGAGAACTTGAAGAGAAGACAACAGCAGATCGTAAGAACAGAATCATCATTTCGGAGAAATTCAGTAGATGGCACAGTTAGCCATACTTTCCACAGAGAAAGACAAGATGACAGAGGTCAAATTTTTCACACCATGATGATTACTCCTGCTGAAAAAGAAGAGAGCATACATGTCGCTTTCTTTACCGCTGAAGGACAAATACATGCCTATTCTGATAGGCTAGGTGGTCATTTCTTATGGGACATCAGATCTCATCGATGTTTTGAAGGATGTGAATGTGACGAGGATGAAGATGAGATTGTCTTATCATTTGAGGAGGAGGACAATATTAGCAGAAGGAGAAGCAGAAGGAAAAGCCCTTGCAAACCTCCACCTAAACCAAGGAGACGGTCAGACCTAGAAAATGGACCATGGACGGTAGAATTTTCAAATCCAGAACCATTAGACATCTATAAAGAAGGACTGGAAATATTAAGGAAAGAAGGACTTCTGCCTTCTAATCCAACCAGGTTAACCCCTCCAACAACTACATGCTCCAGACAACAACGACAAGGATGGAAAAAAAAGAAAGGATCGGTCGTCCCTGAAGAAGTCTGTTACATGATGAAGGAAGATGACTTTCCACCCTTAGAAAGAAAAGTGGAGAAAGAAAGAAGGGTCATTACTAAACCCTTTGTCCAACCAACAGAGATTATGCCGGATGGATCTACCAAACAAACGTCTCAAGCAGAAGAGGTGTTGAATTGACAAACAGAAAATGCTATAGCCCAGAACAAGATGTTAAAAAAGATTGATCAAAAGATTAAACTCTAGAAGAATCTTTTGACAAAAAATTAAAGGGCATGTCAGCCAGATTTCAACGGGGTTATGCTGAGATGGTAAAACAGTTAGAAGACTTTGAAAAAGAATTCGAAGCTTCCACTGAGAAGAATTTTCATGAACGAGCTCAAATGTCAAGACAACTTCAGATACTTCAACAGAAGGTGATAGAAATGGAGGACTACATAAGAACTCAAGGAACTAAACAACCAGAGTTCCAACCTTATGCGATTTCTCCAAGAAGGACACAACCACAGCCTATTCTGACGAATGTTAGGCCCCTCATTCCACCTCCATTGAGAATCGTTCCTCACCAAACAACCTTTTTTGGTGAAAGATATCGAGAACGAAGAAAAGCAGAACAAGCTGCTTCTCAGAACTTTCCAGAAGTAGAAAGACGAACAGATTTCCCAGAGACAACACATAGACCCGGGAAAGAGCCCGAAACTTCTTTGATGGTGACTCGTCAAATTTCTGATGATGAAGAAGAAACCAAGGAAGCAGGAGATGAATCTTTACAAAGTTTTACATCATCACACACAGAAAGTCTTGAGGCAGATTCAGAAGAAGACAAAATTCCAGATGCTGAATCTATATCAAGTTCTCAGGAAACATTTCCTGAAGTTCAAAAAATCCTCATGGCTGCTCATGATGATGAAGCTACAACATCTCGAGTACCAAAACAAGAACTCAATACTCCAGTTCCAAAACTTAATTGTTTCACCATGTTTTCATTTGATGACATCGAACCAAAATTATGGAAGAAGAAGCTCCAAGATTTCAAAGCATGGATGGACACTCAACTTGTCAATTCTACAGACCGATATAATGTGATTGAAGAATTTTGTGCCAGACTAACCGGAACCCTGAAGGAATGGTACCAAAGTCTCGGACAAGTAAATCAGAATCACTTACATCAACAAACTCCTGATACTGTCATCAACCTAATCCATGAAGAATTCATTGGTGAGCTGGATATTTCACTCAAAGAAGTAAAAAAGGAATATTACAACATGAAGTGTTGTTCATTACAATTGAAAGATTTGGAACGCCATTATCAACGCATGAGTCAAAGATACTACCAACTTGGAGGTTATTATGATCCAAGTCTTAAAAGCACATACATCAGTTCACTGCCGAAAGAGTTGCAAAATGAGATGTACAGAAGTGCCAGTTCCAAGGAAAAAGATTTGTCCAATATGTCTCTTGGAAGAATCCACCAGAGATGTCTTGTTGCTCTTGATAAGATTTGCAGCCAACAACAGGTCTTTGAAAAACTTTTTGATCACAAAAAGAAATTTTCCAAAGCATGCAAGAAACCCTATTTGGAGATCAAGTGCAAAGAAGAATGTAGTTGCAAAACCTCACATCCAAAAAAGCGAGCAAACAAAGATTTTCCAAAAGGAAGAAAAAATTATGACAAACAGAAGATCAGATATTTCAAAAAGAAGAGATTCAGAGGCAAGGGAACAAATAGATGTTTTATTTGTAACAAAACTGGGCATTTTTCCAAAAATTGTCCAGACAAGAAAAAATCAGCAAAGCTTATCCATAGCTTGCAAATTGATGATGATGATGACGTAGAATCACTGTATTCAGAACAAGAGGAACCAGACGAAGAAACTGTGTTTGGTTTGACCTTTACGGATGAAGACACTGATATAGATGATGACGCGGAGATACCTCTACTATCAGTAGAGAAACCAAACAAGGAATCGTATAAAGTGGAGTCATACACTACACCAAGTGTAGAGGTAACTGTATACTCATCCAAATATGATATTCCTAGAAAAGCCATTGCATTCATGGATACTGGATCAGCAAGGACATTCATGAATCCCAAGATTTTGAAATCAACTGAATGGGAACAAGAAATCCATCGTTTCAAGACAGCCAATGGCAAGGCCTTGAAAACCCAATTGATCACAAAAAAGAAAATCGGGATCAAGTTCTTCCCCGGTTGTATAGTATGGGCAAAGGTCATAGGAACAGATCTCCCTGACAATGATATCATTTTTGGAATGGATCTGTATTCACAACTTGGAGATTTACGGATTCTACCTACTGGAATCAGATATAAGAGATCTTTCAAGTCATACACTCCACAACTGAAGATCTACAGTATAATGGAGACTCCACCAAATTTCATAAAATACAGGGATAAGCTGTTAACCCTGTGTGCCGATAATCATGATGATTTCCAACACAGCAGACCATTATGGACTAGATCAGAGTTCTTTGTTGAACTACCATTCAAGAAAAATGAGGATGTCAACCCAACAAAGGCAGTCCACCCTGGACTCTCACCTGAAGAAAATAAGGCCGCTTATGAAGAATGTCAACAATTGTTAAAACAAGGTCTTATTGAGCCCACAACTTCAAACTGGGCTTGCCAAGCATTTTATGTTGAAAAACGATCAGAAAAGGTTCGTGGAAAGAAAAGGCTCGTTATTGACTACAGGCCATTGAACGAATTCCTCAAGGATGATAAATTTCCAATACCGTCCTTCTTTCCTTAATATTTCCTGGTTGGATTAGAAGGTAGAAGTCCTTCTTTCCTTAATATTTCCAGTCCTTCTTTATAGATGTCTAATGGTTCTGGATTTGAAAATTCTACCGTCCATGGTCCATTTTCTGGGTCTGACCGTCTCCTTGGTTTAGGTGGAGGTTTGCAGGGGCTTTTCCTTCTGCTTCTCCTTCTGCTAATATTGTCCTCCTCCTCAGATGATAAGACAATCTCATCTTCATCCTCGTCACATTCACATCCTTCAAAACATCGATGAGATTCGATGTCCCATAAGAAATGACCACCTAGCCTATCAGAATAGGCATGTATTTGTCCTTCAACGGTAAAGAAAGCGACATGTATGCTCTCTTCTTTTTCAGCAGGAGTAATCATCACGGTGTGAAAAATTTGACCTCTGTCATCTTGTCTTTCTCTGTGGAAAGTATGGCTAACTGTGCCATCTACTGAATTTCTCCGAAATGATGATTCTGTTCTTACGATCTGCTGTTGTCTTCTCTTCAAGTTCTCGTAATTGGTGATCCAAGTGTCTGGCACCAATTTTTCTAGTTCTTTACGAGAGATCTGCTTTGGAACTTGAATGATTGCTGGGACTTCATCCTGAGTAGTATTGACGACTACCATCAGGGCATTCTCTTGGAATTCTTTGTGAACAGGCAAGTCACAACAGTGATCTTGTAGTCTATATACCAGTTGATGATGCAGCGTTGCTGCCAGAGCATCTTCATCCTGTGGGGCACCAGTTATTTGAACTTGTACCTTGAATCGCCGAGTCAGGGTTGGATCTGATAATTGTATGTTGAAATTTGGAAAGATAGTTACTACTGCACTCCCTTGGTTGAGAGTGGTTACCACCGATCCAATCACAGCATCCCTGTAGTTCTAGAAAGTAGTATCCAGAAGTGTGATTCTGGCTACTGCCGCTAGCCCCTTTCTCCCATGTAGGGTCAAAGCAAGTCTGAGTGCTCCAAGGTGTAGGGCTATGTATCCGTCTTGTCTCCAGAGATCTATCAGTTGTTGGCTGATCAACAGGTTAACATACTGTTATGTACTGGTTGCTTTCAAGGCGCACTGGTCTAATCGAGTGGATTGAACATATTCCTTGGAATGCTTTTTTGTAGTTGAAATTAATTTTCTTGCTGAAGAAAACCAATTTCCTGGAGTATTTCTTCGAAAGACATTATATGGGTTTATTAGTGGTAAACTGTCATTACTGATCATAGCTTCCTCAAGATAATGAGAAAACTCTATGAGGTTATCTAACTTACTAGCTAAGGTTTTTTTACATGATTTTGGGATTGTTATTGCCGAGGTTATCTCTTGTGGTTGTGGCTGAGTATTTAAGATAGTGGTTGAGGTGGTTTCTGAAGTCGGGTTTTCCATAGTGTTTAAACCTTCTCTCATCCTACTCACTTCGTAACCTATAATTCTTACTTTGCACCCTTTGTTTTGAAAAGAGTTTTTTAAATCTAACCATAACCTTAATCGGAGGCTCTAATACCACACTTGGCCGAGAGCCCCAGTCTATCACTATAATTCATATTACAGATTGGTCCAAAGGCCCTTACAATTAGCATATAAAGCCAAAAAAATAAAAACGGTAGATTGTGTTCCATCTAAGATCCCTTGGGTTTATGGGCAATTTTAGTGTGCAGATGGGAGTTTTGGAGTTTTCCCAACAAGAAGAAATCAAAGGGAGAAAGAGAGATTAGGTGATTCACAATAGAATTCAAATGGTGAGCGAATGATTAGGATATTTTGGAGAACTAACATTGAACATTGGGGTGGAAGGATTTTAGAGTTGGTGTGAAGGGATTTGCAAGCGTTGACTTTGGTGTGGAGGGATTCAGTTAAAAAGGAGTGTAGTGTATTTGCCACTTCAAGCTTTAAAGTGCTTCGTTAGGAAGAAAAAGACGGTAAATGTGTTCCTCTTAATACAAAACCTATTTTACCTGCCATCGGTATAATGAATTGATAGAAAATAACGACCTAACATTTCCTTCCTTTTACTATTCATTAAACTTAATGGTTGGTTAAATAAATCCACATGAAGCAACTCTTGCTAAATCTCTTATATCTTGTGGTGTTTAAATTATTAGAAAGATAATTTAATAAGAGTTTCTTAAAATATATGTCTTATATTAAAATAAATATTTGTCACACATAAATATATATTAGATAGATTAGTTATATTTTTTTCCAAATATATCATAATATGCCTTAAATAATTGTTAAAGTCTTTTATTAATTACTATAT
>JAMLFT010010334.1:0-11924 GCA_026544285.1 Pachyrhizus erosus
GTTTCTTAATATTATAAATATAAATTTTAATTGTGCAATTTTAATTTTTTAAATATTATAAATATAATATTTTAATATTTAAATATCATAATTATAAAATTTTAATTTTTAAAAAATTAATTTTAATATTAGAATTATAAAATTTAAAGAACTAAAATCACATAATTACATAATTATAAAATATAAGGAATTAAAATCATACATTTATAATATTTTAGATCTTAATTAAAATTTAAGAGATTAAAATTATATAATTATAACATTTAAAAATAAAAAATATAATTAAAAAACTAATATATAATTTCTAATAAATTTTTAGTAGCACAAAAAAGTATGAATGAAAGATGTTAATGAAAATATTTAACAATTTTCTAATTTGTGAATGACAGACATAAAAGTAAAAGTATAATTACTGAACAACTCTACACGTGTAACTTCTTCCTTTCTTCAAACTTTAATTCTAACTGTATTCGTGTCTCTAGTTGTGAGTTCAGAAACATTTTTCTACATATTTTTTAGGTCGTGACTAGAAATATTGTTAATTATTAATAGAATTTAATTTTCATAATTTATTTTCTATATAGTTTTTAAAATAATCATTACAATAATTAAGATTCTCATTATGACAATCAATTATAAGTAACAGTCGTTAGACTTATTTTTCGGTTCCAAAAAGTGGTATATTATAAAATGTATTTAAATTAAACTTTTAAGAGTTTCCTATTTTAAAAAACAAAACAAAAAGGGATAATAAGGACGTGTCGAGAAGCATCGCATCTAGGCCTCATGCATCCCATCTCAATCTCAATCTCAATCTCAATCTCAAACACATTCAGAAAACTTAGATCCTGCAGAGCTGGAAATTCAACTACCATTCTTTCACACCACAAAACATAAATTACTTCCGTTACTCTTCTTCCAATTAATTAATTAAGACTTTCTTTAATAGGCATATATAATATGTATAATTTTTTGTATTGTGAAAATAATCTTTAACATAAAATTTAACTTTTATATTTTCAACTAAAAAAATTAAAATAATTATTATAAAAATAAAATATTTCCCCTTCATTATACTGCCTTCTTGCTGGCAACCCAATCCATCCAAAACCAAGGATAAAAAAGTTAAAAGAAAAAAAAAAGAAAAGAAAAAAAACATTGATAGACACATACACGTTGACAAGAAAACAAAACTGAAAATACTGGAGCCAAGCAAAAAAAGACGAAGGCGAAGTTGGGAAACTCGTTCGCAACTGAAACTCCAACGACCAAACCTTCAATTTATCGTTCCCACCAACAATTCTCTCTCACACCAACCCACACCATGACTCCCTACATTTTCGGAGTCGTTTTCCCTCTCCTCGTCACGCTCCTCGTCCGCAACACCACTAAAACCAATAAACGACGCGGCGTTCCGGTCGATGTCGGAGGCGAACCCGGTCTGGCAATTCGGAACCGCCGGTTCCAGTCTCCGGTTCAGAGCTCGTGGGAAGGGGTCACGACGCTCGCGGAGCTGTTTGAGGAGGCGTGTAAAACGCACGCCGAGAGGCTTTTGCTGGGCACGCGCCAGGTGCTCTTGATGGAAATGGAGACTGGCCCAGACGGCAGGTCGTTCGATAAGCTTCATTTGGGGGATTACGGCTGGCTCTCGTACGACAGAGTGTTCGACGTCGTTTCGGGGTTTGCGTCTGGGTTGGCTTATATTGGACATGTTAGGGAAGAGCGTGCTGCGATCTTCGCCGACACGCGCCAGGAGTGGTTCATGGCACTCCAGGTTCTGCTTCTTAGTCAATACTTACAAATAAATTATTGAATAAAGAAATGAGAGTTTAATTTATTAAAATTGGCTCAATTTTACACCCTCTAACTTCAGAGGAACGCAAATAACACTTTTTTCGTACTCTTTTTTTAATATTCTTTTCGTGTAATTGGTTAAAATTGATTTCAAAATCAATAAAATTCATAACTAAAGGATTGCTAATTGGTATTAACACTTTTTTAATAAAAATTAAAAATTAATAAAATTAGTAATTAAATATATTAAATCTTATTTTTTTTATTTAATTGTGAAACTATCAAAATTTATAATTTTTAATATAATAAATTTTAACTAATTAAAGTAATAGAAAAAATATTAAAAAAAATATTATTAGCATTCTTCAAAAATTTAATATAGTATACAATTATGTATGATTAATTTTTCCTAATTTTTCAATTTTGCTAATTTCATTGTTTCCATTTTTTTTAATTTGATTCTTCCACATTTGAGTTGTATAATTTTCTTTTATCAACGAACTTAACATTTAGTGTTTAATGACAATACTATTGTGACAGTGCCAGAGTCAAGTCAGCATAGACGTGTTGATGTGATAACACTAGTTATGCATTAATATTTTTTTTAAGATATTAGATGTGAGGTTAATTAATAATTTGTGTATAATTATAATAATGAAAATATTAAATTTGTGAAAAAAATTGTGGAATCAAATTCGTGAAATTGAGAAAATAGGGAATTGTAAGTGTAGTTAAGTCAATTAAATTTTTAAAAAATGTTTAGTATATTTTAAGTAATTAAGTAAGATGAGATTTGTGTAATAATAAAAATATGGGTTTACACGTGACATTTTATATCTGCACAGTTTAGCTGACTTGTACAAATTTTCATTATGATTCTAATACTTCAAGACGTGCTAATATTAGGAGAATTATATTTTTCAATAGCTAAAATTTATTGAAGTTTATGAAATTTTTTTGTTGTGTTTTGTACATGAAATATATGAATATTTTTTTGTTTAATTTGTCTTAATCACAAATTTGTAATTATTAATAATTTTAATTGATAAAAAGAAAAATTTAGAAAAGTATGTTTCTAACACTAGTGTAAAAGTATGTTGAAGGCCGCCTAGTCCACTAGCAAACCTTGCTTTGCTTGATTTTAAAGACCATTTTTTTATTTTTAAATTAGTTTTAATTTCTATACAATGAAATATTGTTGAAATTCTAATTTTTAAATATTTCTACAACCCTGATTGTGACGGTTGAAATCTAATGTGAAAGTTAGATTCAAGCTAGGGTCGAATTGATTGTGGTTGTTAACACTTAAATCTCCCCACAAAAGACGCCTACTTCAAGCTAGTCATAAAAGCGTCACAATGGCTGAAAAGTTTTTATAAAATAGAATCATCACCAATCTTTTACTTAAAAATTTTGGAAATTTGGTTGAAAAAAACTCAATTAATAAATAAAAAGTGGTCTACTAACGTTACATTGGTTCTGATAGTATTATGTTTGAAATTAAAAGTTTCAGGTTCAAGTATTATATAGAAAAAAAAAATATTATTAGTAGATAGATCTTACCAAAAAGTAAGAAGCACATTTTTTATTGTTTATAGAACTTAGTTATTATATAAATTAATAGATACTTCTTACTTATAATATGAAAAAAAAAAAAATAATGGTCTTAACAATTTAGTAAGGATTGGATTGTGCATTCTAACGGTAGAAACTACACCTTCGTAGACCAATTTAAAGATGGTTACTCTAAATTAATGATGTAAATTATTAATACTAAAAATACTTATTTTATCTAATTTTGAAATAAAAATATTTGTTACGTCTAATTGGAGGGACAAATGATTTGACCTGTTTCCTCTTTTCCTAATTTTGCTTCTTCAGGGTTGTTTTAGGCAAAATGTGACAGTTGTGACCATATATGCATCATTGGGAGAGGAAGCTTTATGTTACTCGTTGAATGAGGTTAATGTTACTCCTCTGTCCCTTATTTTTCACGCAATGTCTCTGTCGGCATTGTCTTGTTAATTGCTATAACTTCCTGAGTTCCTGATTATGCTCTTCAAAATGATGATAATCCAGTTGATTTTAGCCTTGAATAGATAGGAATTTGTTACATTTATTTAGATATATGATGTATCAATTTCTTAACACTAGTCCCGTATACAGATGTGAGAGAAAGAAGGAAGAAAGTGATTAAATTTCTAAAGCAATATGGTCTCTTGTGATGTATGTCAAATAATGAAATGCACAATAGCAATGACGATCTGGCAGAACACTAGAGATGTCATGAAGACGATTCTATTTGTCTTTCACAAAAAATGTCAATGTATAAAATGCACCTTACAATTTCTCAATCCTCTTCAATCCAGTATACCAAACTCATGTTGGCTACATCATAAGTTGACATAATATAAACAACTAACACAAGGCTATAATTAGTTTGTAAGTTTTCTAAAGAAATCAACCGAGATATTGTTCGCTACTTTCTTGTAAACATCAAACAGCTGCTCAGCATATAAGTTTCAGCATTTACAGTTTATTTAATGACTGAAATTTGAATTTGTCTCTTAAAGTTGTTTATATAGCCATAGCTTGTTCTCAGTATTGTTATTTACTTTCTGGAACTTATTTATGGTCTGAATGGTTTACTGAAATGTTTGTGTTTGCCATTACTTAAGTTTGTGTGCTCTTTGTTTGTTATGAACTTACTTTCAAAACCTGTGCCAGACAGAGGTTACAACAGTGATTTGTGGGAAAAAAGAATTGAGAACACTTGTAAACATTAGTGGACAACTGGATTCGGTGAAACGTGTGATATGCATGGATGATGATATTCCATCTGACGCCTCTTCTATTGCATATGACTGGTCAATCACTTCCTTTGCTGAGGTTGAGAGACTTGGTAGAGAAAATCCTGTTGATGCTGATTTACCTCTTGCAGCAGATGTTGCAGTTATAATGTTTACAAGCGGAAGTACAGGATTACCTAAGGTTTGAAGCATCTTTGAGATGTATAGTTCTTCCAATTTTAATTTTTTAAAATCCTTTTACTGGATTGACTGTTCTAAATAGTATTTTAGATTGGACTATAATTTGTTTTCTTTCTTTCTTTTGTTCCCTTTTCATTCTCTTGTTTATATTTGGGTTAAACTATTCATTTGGTCCTATACTTTCCTTCATTTTAAGTTTTAGTCCTTACACCAGAAAATTATAAATTTTAGTTCTTACTAAATTTTTATACATGTGTAAGAGCTAAAACTTAAAATTTTTGCTTTAGCCCATATCGCTAACACCATAGAACATTTTTTTGCAATGAAAAACAACTATGAAGATTTTTGAGCAGTGATAAATTGCCATAAAAAATATGTAAGGACTAAAACTTGTAGTTTTATCAGGCACAAAAACCTAAACTGGAGACAATAGTACCTAATGAATGTTTTAACCTTTATATTGTTGCGCCATTACTTTAATTTCTTTCTTTTGCACAGGGTGTAATGATGACACACGGCAATGTCTTAGCTACACTCTCTGCTGTGATGACCATTGTTCCTGACATAGGGACAAAGGATATATATCTTGCATACTTACCGATGGCTCATATCTTAGAATTAGCAGCTGAGGTATGTGGATATGCTTGAATAGATTCCATAAATATTTCTTTTTAAGGGCATTCTATTTCCATTTTCTTTGTTTCATGTTTTGACGAACTCGCATACATGTTAGAATTTGATGGCAGCTGTTGGAGTTCCCATAGGATATGGATCTCCTTTGACCCTTACTGATACATCAAACAAGATTAAAAAAGGAACAAAGGGGGATGCTACTGCACTGAGGCCAACTTTAATGGCAGCTGTACCAGCAATTCTTGATCGTGTTCGTGATGGAGTGTTCAAGAAGGTACTTTGATTTGTCACTAGTGGGATTACGCACCTATGTTGCTTGCATCAGGAGTATCACGAGTGTTTTATAAAGCTAGTTGCATTGTTTGGATAAACTTTATAAATGCTTGTGAAAAATAAGAAGGGAAGATGAATTCAACTTCTTGTACAAGTCAAAATCAACCTGTGGACTTATCTTTTATAGAACTTTTTTTTATTTAACTTCTCCAAAAGTTAAGGTACATCAGTTAGTTTTAATGCATTATTTTATGTTCTTATTTTCTTCTCCTAAAAGTGTTTATGGAAAAATTTATCCAAATAGGACCTAATAGGGGCAAGACAGAGGACTTAAAAGCTTGTTAATGTAGGTAAATGCAACAGGAGGATTGCCAAAGAAGTTGTTTCATTTAGCCTATTCGCGGAGGTTGCAAGCAGTTAATGGTAGTTGGTTTGGAGCTTGGGGCTTGGAAAAGGCACTTTGGGATTTTCTTGTGTTCAGAAAGGTCCGAGCAATTCTGGGTGGCCGTATTCGTTTTATACTGTCCGGTGGTGCACCCCTTTCTGGTGATACCCAGAAGTTCATCAATATTTGTCTTGGGTCAGTCTTGTCATTATATATATATATATATATATATATGCATGCATATTTCAAATACGAAAGTATTTTGATTTTAGAACAAAACGAGTGAAGAGGAGTCGAGGATAAGATATTTTCATGAAAGAAATAAAAAACATTAAAAACACAAAAGTCATGCTAAACATGCAAGACGCATTAACTCAAAGTCTCAACCTAGTCAGCCCTCTCTGCATATCTACAATTGAGAGCAGTAAAAAGTAACTTTTAACTAAGAAGAGCGCTATACAAACTAGTCAAGCAACAAAGAATTATTCTTGAAAACATTGGCCTTCTGCTCTAACCATATGCACTAATTTGCAGCATAGATGTGTCAAATATCTTTAACTTTGTGAAATTGATATATTTTAAGGTGTTGTCCATTTAACAGTAGTCTGACTTGTTATAAGTTTCAACTATTCATTAGAGCTCCAAACCTAGAGGACTAGAGGACCAACTTAAGAATGTGTTAGACTTGAGAAATATCTAGTGATTTTTCTATCTTCATGATGACTTTGCACAACTTATTTTAGAGAAATAATGATTTTTATTTTCTTTTCCTTTGCTAGTGTTCTGAGATAGATTTTGAGGAGAAAAAAGTGATTATTTTCTCCCATAATAATCTGAACCAAACACAAAAATTCAGAATATTGTAAAAAAGTCTAGAATATAGATTGGGAGGCTTGCAACAAAATGTTCAAATGTAAACTTCTCCGTAATGACCTATGAATGAAAAGTTATAATTGGCTTTGACAATTGACGTAAACAGATAAAACTGAAACTTTTCTGTGGGTCAGCGTTTTCCCTTTTTAAAATTCAATGTGTATGTTTTGCGTAGAATGGCCTTCTAAAAGGAAATCTTACTAGCTTTTTAAAATTACTTGATTCACTCGAGTGTTCAACTTAAGGAAATCTCACTAGCTTTTACTCTGGTGCTTTTTCTTTTTTGCTTTTTGAGTTCCTTTATTATTTTTCCTGTCATATTTATAATTTATGTTCATATTCAGTGCTCCAATCGGTCAAGGATATGGTCTTACAGAGACTTGTGCTGGTGGGACGTTTTCTGATGTTGATGATACATCTGTTGGCCGTGTTGGACCACCTCTTCCATGCTCATTTATCAAGGTAATTTATAGATTTGATCACTTTTACCTTCATACAACTTGAATGACGCATTTTCTATTTTGGCTTGGGGGGAGGGGAGTAATGTGTTAGCATAGTATTTTGATCCCATGAACTCTTCCAAACTACTCAAACCTCACCACTAGCCCACTCCTAATGGCTTAACTTCAAGGGCTCTTACACAAATAAATACTAATTTTTGTTCTCTATTGTGAAATTATACGGGCTTCCTTTCATGCTGCTATTTAATGGAATCATACTTCTCAATTAGGTTTGGAGTATTTACTCTTGGCAATTTATATCATGACACATCATAAGCATAACTAATTTACATTTCTGACTTAAGATGTTCCATTGCCACCATATACATTAGATGAGATGGACGATTGTCTATGACATACAAGAATATATAAGATTGGGAGGAATGAATAAAGACCAATTGAAGCTCTAATGAGAAGAATGTCACATAGATGGAGAATTTAGAGGTAGAGGAAGACCATGAAAATTTGTAAATGAAACTATCAAAATGGTCTTTAGATTTTAATGGCTTTTCTGGAAACTTTTTGACAGAACATAATTCGTTGTTTTATTAACTTTCCTCACCTATTAGGAAACGACTTTTGTTGTTATAGTTGTAGAACCTTATATTAACAAAAAATATAGCATCTATGATCTTTATTGTATAATGATGCACAGTAAAGGAGGCTTCAATGTTGTATCATGTATTTTTCAACTTTGGTTATCTAATATGACAATTTTAATTTCCTTTGTACGATCCGTAAAAAATATTTCTCATACGAACATTTGATTTTCTTACCTCAGCTAACCGACTGGCCTGAAGGTGGATATTTAACAAATGACTCACCAATGCCCCGTGGTGAAATTGTAATTGGTGGCCCAAACGTCACTCTCGGGTATTTCAAAAATGAAGAAAAAACAAAAGAATTATACAAGGTAAGCTTCTCTATTTTTCTTGGGGGAAAAAGACATACTTGGACAATGTATCAATTCTGATTTTCCACTTTTTCTGTAAAATTTCTGCTTAGTCAATTTGAAAGTTATATCTGCCCTGTCTGTCTGTCTGTCTTTTTTTTTTTTTTTTTTTTTTTTTTTTTTTTTTTTTTGGGGGGAGGAGAGAAGGTAAAAGGTACAAATTACATGTTTTTACTATGTACTTTTGCTGTGAAGGTTGATGAAAGAGGAATGAGGTGGTTTTACACTGGTGATATTGGGAGATTTCATCCAGATGGATGCCTTGAAATCATTGATCGTAAAAAGGACATTGTTAAACTGCAGCATGGAGAATATGTTTCCTTGGGGAAGGTATGATATTACTTTTTTGTTGTTTTTTTTAGATTTTAAAAGAAGAGATGTGTTATCCAGAGGTCTACTTACACTTTTATTGCTGGGCTCTGTATATAGAGTTGAAGTGTAATGGAAAATTCAAATATTAAGAGTATCCTAATCTTAAAACAAATTGATACAAGATTGAAATATAATAAATTCCTAAAATTTAAATTATCCATTTTCGAGTTGTAGATGTTTAGACATATTTTCAAGAACTTTGTAGCATATACCATTCTTACATATTTGCCAATATAACTAATTTATTAAATACAGGTTGAGGCAGCTCTAATTGTTAGCCCCTTCGTGGACAATATTATGGTTCATGCTGATCCTTTCCGTAGTTACTGTGTGGCACTTGTAGTGGGTTCTCAGTCCACATTGGAAGAATGGGCTTCAGAAAAAGGAATTTCTTGTTCCAACTTTTCAGAACTTTGCACTAAAGAAGAAGCTCTGAAGGAGGTGCATGCATCACTTGTAAAGGTATGCCTTCTTGTCAAAGTCCTCTTAACAACTGAGTGATAATTAATAGGAATCAATTTCAGTTTTTAGAAGTTACACTTGTCTAAATCAACAACACATTATAGAGTTAGAAGTTAACTATAACTAAGGCAACTTTTGAGATTAACTGAATAACTTCAGAGTTACATCCAAAATTATCCCAGGCTATTGTTGTTTGAATAAGAGCCAAATTTAGAATAAAAATCAGGTCTCACTTAGTTTGTACAATGACAAATGTGGAATGGTTAGAAGTTGCAATTTGGAACTCATTTACACACCACCCCACCCCACAAATTTTGACCACTTGTGTTGCACGAAATTAAGTTTAAAGTTATTTTTTTTATCCTCTATATAGCATGAAGTAAGTGAAAATCAGAAACTTTTCATCCCACTTTATTTTTTACTTCCCTCCTTATTTCCTGTCTTTTTCCTACACAAACAAGCATATACACTTGCAAAAGTGACGTTAGTGAGGGCAAGGGAGGAAGCAAGGTGACTTTTTGCAAATGAATATGATAATTTTGTTGAATGTCTTACATAGCTTTTATCATCGGGAAAATAGTGATCAGCCTTTTTAAAGAAGGGTTGAAATTGTGTTGTTTGTTGTGACCATGAGATTGACATTTCATTAAGTAATCCTCTATCCTTGACATAAAGTTTATATTCTATTTATATCTAAACCAAGGCATTGCATTTAATCATGACAATGAAAAGGGTCAATTGAGAGGTAACTTTCTAATTAATGCATAATTCAAGAAAACAATCAATAATTATGATAAATAATGAAATGAATTGGAGTGTTGGGATAATGAAGCATAAATGATTTGCTATTAATGAAGCATAAAAAGAAAATTAAGAGAGTTGAGAAATGATTTAAAGAGGAAGTGATTACCGTCATAACTTGCTAATAACATTGGCATGTCATGAGGTAAAAGTGAGTAATTGAAAAGAGAAGTTACGAAGATTTTGCTCATGTGGTCTAAAAGTAAGAGATGAGAAATTGGCATGACTACTTCATATCTGTCATTTCATCTTTTTATGCATTTATGTAGATTTAGTAATGTTTACTTATAGAAAAAAAAAATCACACCACATGACATGTTAGCAAGGTCATAGACTAACAGAGTAAGCGTGCATGTTAGCCAAAGCCCCTAAAAGACAAAGGGTCCTATATTAGGTTGTAAAGTTCATTTCTAACTTGACATTTGTGCTTGATTTTATATCTTGGGACGTACGTTACACGAAAGATGTCCCACTTAGTTCCCTATTATTAGTTCTGTTCGGCGTAAGTCCCAAATTTCACAATTAAAAGAAAAGGGTCTACATGTTTTCTAATATGCATATATTCTTTGAATCAACATGCCATGTGTTGCCTCTTTTGTGCAAATGATGCACTAGTATTCCTCTTTCAGTATCGTGGTTTATGGAAGAGTTGTGTTATTCTTATAATATTTTCTTAAAGCTCATATTTTCTCTCTCTTTCTATCACACTCATCTTATTTCACATTTCTGTCTTACTTTTATATGTCTCACTTAATTGTATAAAATGTTGTGAAAATTTTAACTAGGAATATAATATTTCTTTATGAAACTTTTTGCAGGAAGGAAAGAAGGCTTGTTTGGAGAAATTTGAGATTCCTGCAAAAATTAAATTGTTTTGTGATCCATGGACTCCTGAGTCTGGTCTAGTCACTGCTGCTCTCAAACTCAAGAGAGAGGCCATAAAAAAGACTTTTGATGAAGAACTTTCAGAGTTGTATGCTTAATAGGCTAAGGACATTAATCTTTTTACACCTTTTTCCCATTTGCATATGGCAGGGGTTAAGGTTAGAAAGGTTTTGTATTTATTTTGTTGCTAATAATTTTTTTTTTCCATTTGAAGTTAATCATGCATAGTGAGGCTTATTTCGTGCAAAAGGCCAATATGTTGAATTTACTTAAGTAGTGGCAATGTAGAATGAAGTTTATTAGACATTATGTGGTACCAATTTACCAATTATACAGTTTCTTCTGTAGCAACGAGAATTCAAAAGTATGCATATTTGTCACTTTTCCCTTTTACAAAAGTTTTGTACAAAAACAGTGGGTGCATCCTGATTCCCTAAATCAGATGGAAGAAAAAACATTGGTTCTGATATTTTGAATTATTGTTTTAATTGGTTCCAACATAAGAAAAATGTTGACGAATCAATCCTTAATGTTTGCTCTAATTAGAAGATTGTTACCTTGTCAAATGTTTGGACAGCGTCTGGGTCTCATGACTCAAAAGTCGTGTAGGAAAGATGCTCGCAAGTCGCAAAGTTAAAATATGCTAAGAATATTATAACACCAAATATTGATTCATTAACAACTTTCTATTGATGAATATTTTTGGTGTAAATCCAATTAAAATATTATATACCGCATATAAGAACTTAATTTTAATGTAATTAGAGTATACACTCGTGGATGCACGGACTAGTTAGAGGGGGAACGATTTTTTTAAAGTAAATAAAATAATATTAATAATTTTATCACTTTTTTTATGTTACTGGAACAAGATTTAAAATTAATTAATTTTTTGCAATAAAAAAATTTATTGACTAATAAAAATAATAAAAAATAATTAAAATTATTTATTTTTCAATATAATTATAATATTTTCATTTAAAATAATATTTATAAAAAAAATT
>JAMLFT010010335.1:0-11924 GCA_026544285.1 Pachyrhizus erosus
CAAAATCTTATTTTCTTTCTTTCTTCTCTAAACAATATTCTACTAATTTTCTTCTTAAATTCTAAATAAATTAAACCAAAAACAAATGGTAGATAAATTCTAGAATTGTGATTACATATATATGTTGTCAAAAAGGTGAGATGTTACACCTTCTATCAAGTCTCATGGTACGAGATCCCAATAATATCCATAGATGGAAAACTTCGACTTTATAGCAATCATTCTATACCATTTGACCAATCCATTCACCATTACTAACTCTTTCTAGTGAATTTCAAATTACAGGGAGAAGGGTGATCTTTAAGTCAAGGAGACGTATCGACTTTCTTATTTATCACCTTGTATTATATTAGAGTTTCAATTATGAATTGCTGTTCATGGTAAAGTTAAATATATCTAATATCAACAAAAGCATTTAAAATTTTGGTTAAGAACTTCGCATTTCTTTAAGTTTTAACTAGAAGGGTATTTTAGTAATTTAAAAAAGAAAGCAGTTTAGTCATCTTAATTTTATGAAATAAATATTTTCCTATTCTTAAAACATACATTACATTCTTTTGTTTATAAAAGATTTATTCATTTTTACAAATTTCCATGAAATTACTAATTAGGGGCATTTTGGTCATTTTTAAAGAAAATTGTCATTTTCTTGAGAAAATATGTCAATTTTTAACTTTATATATTTTGTGAACTTAGTAATATCAATGTAAGAAATCCTGACTAATTTCCTTAAATTTAAACAATAATACTAAAAATTTTCAAAGAAAGGACATTTTGGTAATTTTTCTCAAATCTTTAATTTTCATGTGTATTTTCCTCATATTTTTTATTTTTAGAATGAGTATAAGTTTTACCAAATTATACCTAGAGAGTTCCTAGTCATTCTATAGCTATATTAGGTGAACAACATAATAAAATTAACATTTTTAAAATTAGGGGTATTTTAGTCATTTTGTAAAATTTAAAGTTTCTAAAATTTATATAAAAATTTATTTTTTAGTATTTCTGCTAGAGTATGGAACAAAGGTTTCTTTTGTTCCTTTCCTAATTTAGAAAGATGAAACAACAAAATCCTAAAATATTGACTTAGGGGCATTTTGGTAATTTTCACTCTAGGGGCAAAATGGTCTTTTTCACCATGGTCATCTTCAACCTCAAGAACTGAGGTTTTGTTTTGGCTTGAATTGGATTAAAACATATAAATCCTTCCTTCTCTTCTTATATTTAGTTTGTTTTATTAATTTCAAATAAGTTATGATCAAAATTAATCAATTTTCAAAGTCTTTCTAGTGAATTTGGGGTATTTGAACTCGAAGTTTAGACAGAAGAACAAAAGTTCTATTCCTACTAAATTTTTAAATTTTTCTCAACTCTTTTGGAAATTTTCTAACCAGAAAGCTTCAAATATCCTTGACGAAGGGTATCCTTCCTATAATTTGTCCTAAAACGAAATGAACAATAAGAATGGAGTTCTTCAAATTTTAGAATTTGAGATTTTCAATTTCAAATCATTTCAAGAGAATTTGTTGATTTTAAGATGTTAAAATTTCATAAATCCAAATTCAAACATCCTAGAATGGTTCTAGCAATCAAAATTGAAGAAAAAGTAACTCTTCCTACCTGGATTTAGAATTTTTTGATGAAGGATTTGTAGTTTTTGGTGAGGCTCCGACGAACATTGGAATTTGTGATTCCTTGTAGATTTCTTTGAATTTCTTCCACTAAAATGATGCTTGGGGTATTTCGAAGCTACTGGTATTAAAATGGAGTGTTTTGGTTGAGTAAGCAGTGAGTATTTGAAGAAAAGAACTTCTCTATGTTTGGTGTTTTAGAGCTTTGTCTTCCTTTGCTTTTATAACAATTTCCACTACTATTCATTATTTATTTTATTCCTTTAGGCTAGTTGTAGCTGGACTGAGTCATGTGGCTAGGTTGCTAGACGCAGGTGGCGAGTTGCAGGAAGTTTTGAGGCTTGAGAAGAAGCTCTCATGACGGTTGGGGATGAAGGTGTAGGGAAAAAGGGATATAGGATTTAATAATTCCTAAATTGTCAGCAATGGGCCTAGTGATCTCAATGGTAACTCTACTCTCCTCTAATCCTTACATGTGCCTCAAGGGGGCGGGTTTGAACTCAACCAACCTATAACATCCTACTTTTAAATTTAAAAATATTATTTATTCATTAGGATTTATAGATAATGACAGTTTACTTAGATACAAATTTAAGCTCGCAAAATAATTTCTTTAGCCAAATAAGAATTTAGAATAATATTGAAAACTTATTTAGAAATTGACAATTTATTTAAATATAGATATAGATATTTTAAAATAAAACTAAGAATTTTGAAAATTAAAAATAAAAGTATAATGATAGTCAAAATCAGTAAATCTTGTCAAATACTCAAGTTATTTTAAAATAAAGAAATTTAAATTTAAAACTAGGAATTTAGAATAAAAAATTGGAATTATAATTAATTAAAAAGAAATAAAACTAAAAATAAATAAATTTATAAAATTTAATTAAGTCATCTTAACACAAAAAATATAGAAATAAACAGAGAAAATCATAAAAGAATTATAGAAATTTTTAGGAAATTTTTAAAAGCAAAATAAGGAAGAATTAAAAATACAACTAAAAATGGTAAAAGAAAAAGAAAAAGAAAGTGGAAAAGTGGGGAAGGAGACTCGAACCCTAAAGCTCGAGGAGAGGAAGGGTAACACGCTCAACTATCAACTAAGCTACCCCACGAGGGTAACATAACAATGCTTGGAGTAATATATAAGGAATACACCAATAAATGAAATATGAAAGAAAAGACAAAAAAAATAAAAAAGGGGGTTGGCTAGGTTCGAACCCGCCCCCTTAGGCATGAAATTATCCTTTTCGTCTTTCACCTTCTTCCTCAAAACACCATTGAAGCTCTTCGCCAAGCTTCGAAGCTCTACAAAATGCCACCCAAGCTAGCCTACCCACCCCATGACTTAGAGAAGCTATCCCTAGTCTAGATGAAAAAATAAGCCTTAAATGACGATTGGAAATGCTATATAAAGCTTTAGAGGTCGAAGCTCTAAAACTCAAATCAGAGAAGAATCCTCCTCATCGAATCTCACTCTTTGCTCGACCAAAACACCCCATTCCAATCCCAAAATCTTTCTTACACCCCCAACAACAGTTTGGTTCAAGAAACTTCAAGGAAAACACAGAGAATCGTAAATTCGAGCATTCGTTGGAGCACTTGCCGGAAACATGAAAGCTTCTTCGGAGAATTCTAAATTGTGGTAGGAGGAGTTACTTTTTCTTCAATTTTAATTGCTAGAAACATTCTAAGATGTTTGAATTATATTTTTTGAAAGATTAAACGCCTTAAACTCAAAAAAATCCCTAAAAATAATTTGAAATCGAGAATTTCAAATTATGAAATTTTAAGAACTACGTCCTTGTTATTCTATTTTAGACCAGATTGAACGAAGATTGCTCTTCGACTAGGATATTCGAAGGATCCTGGTTAAAAATTTTCCAGAAAAACTAAGAAGAATTGAAGAATTGGATAAGAGCAAAAGCTTCTTTTTCCAATTTGAAGAATCAAATTTCATTTTCCCAAATTCAATAGAAAACTTTAGATAATTGGTTTGTTCTAATCGTAATAAGATGGAAATTGATAAAACAAACTAAGAATATGAAACGAAGAAAGAATTGCAGAATTCAAAACCAATTCGTATGAAAACTAGAATCCCCATTATGAGGTTGAAGACAACCTGAGGTAAAATGACCAAATTGCCCTTAAGGCAGAAAATGACCAATTTACCCCTAGGCCTAATTTTTTGTTTTCTCTTTTAAGCTAGGACAAAAAATAATTTAAGAAGGAAGCTTCTACCTATGTTCTAACCAAGTTTTGATATATATATATAGAAAATTATAATATAGTTTTAGAAATTTAATGATTTTACACAAATGACTAAAATACCCCTAATATAAAAATAACAATTTTAATATGTTATTCAGTTAATATGACTATGTAATGACTAGAAATTCTTGAGGAAGATTTGATCTAACTCCTACTTCATTTAAAGATAAAATGTAGAGAAAGTCACATATAAAATTACAATAATTATAAAAAATGACCAAAATACCTTTTCTTTAAAAACTTTGAATATCATTGTTTAAAATCAAGGAAAAATTAGTTAGGACATATCATACTGATATTACTGAGTTCCCAAGTTGATGAAAATTGACATATTTTCCCTAAAATTTAAATTAAAAATGACCAAAATACCCTTGGTTAGTAAATTTAAGAAAATTTGTAAAATGAGGTATAGAAAATAAAAGAATTCAATAATTGTTTAAAATTAGGAGGAAGGAATTCTTTTATAAAATTAGAATAATCATACTATTTTCTTCTATAAATTACTAAGATACCCCTTTTGAATAATTTAAATAAATAGCTAGATTTTGAAACTTGAATGTTTTTGTTAATATGTTGTGCTATTAGTCATACCATGAAAAAAAAATTTATATTTAAAAATCTCATTATGGTAAGAGATGGAAAGAAGAAAATCGATAAGTCTCCTTGACTAAAAAGATCCCCCGTAGTACAAAAATTGATTAGAAAGAGCCAGTAATGGTAGATGAATTGGTCAAGTGACATTAAATGATTAGTATAAAGCAAGAATTTTCCATTTTTTGATATTATTAGGATCTTTTACCACAAGACTTGATCGAAGGAGATAGAGGTTAAATGATTAAAAACATGATATGAGTGAGACCAAAGATTGAAGAAATGCAATGGGTTGATTACAAAAGGTACCTGAGGAAGGTATGCAAGTTGTGGAAGTCCTTAGGGGTGCATAGGCACTAAGTTTGTGGATTGTTTAAGTTAAAGAGGTCACACAGAGCCGACTTGGTAACCCCAACAAAGTAGAGCATTTTTAAGGTCAATAAAGAGTATATAAGCCTAGTACCAACTTGAGATATGTACTCTTGATCGTCATCCAATAAATTACAAATTATGGATATAATATTACGTTTTACATATGTCCTCAAGAGTCAGTAGTAAGAGGTTGCGAGGGATCCCAAAGTGTTAGTAATAAATTATAGGATATGATACATGAATTGAGAGTAAACATTTAAAGTATTCCAATTAAATATAGTTAATGAAGATTTGGTGACTCACTCCTAACATTTTCAAGGAAGGATGTCTAATGAATATCGTCCTCTATTCCACCTATCCATCACCCCACTATGTGGTCACTAGACTAGAGACCCACTATGCCTACTAAATACTTATACAAGTTATGTATGCTTTACTTTCTTTCCCGTAGAGCCATTCACAATTGGAACCCTTAGCCAAATAAACCTCCCAATAATGTTAACCCAAGTGATACCTCCCAAATTCTCTAAGTCACCTCCCTGACTTCCCTCACACCCCATGAGGAGGCGACTAAGTAATCCCAACCGAACCCCTTCCTTTGCTCATATCAACACTAGATTTATCCGACCTGTTTCTAGGGTAGAATCTTTAGGAGAGGAGGACCCCTCTAGGAACACAGGAGGTGAATCTTTATTTGTTCTTTACTTTGTATCAGTAGTATAGCTTTATGTACATTAATGTAAATTACTGAATGAAGGATACTTTTTGACAATTGTATGTGTAACGCCCCTTTTTCTTACTGTTAATTTATTAATAATTATTATTACTGGCTATCGTGTAGATAAAAACTTGCAGCTTAATTGATTCAGGGAGATACAATTTGACGATAAGATAATCCTTTGTTCAATTTTCATTTCAAGTTTTCATTACAAAGCATGCATAAGATACAAATAGTCATACATTCTTTTAAGCGTCGTGATACAATATTAGAAACAAAAGTTCTTTTAGTTAGCTTACCCTAATATACTCAAACACTTTATATGGATCTTCTTCATCTACTGATTCCTCTCTATGATTCACAGTGCTAGCTGGAACTGATCTCATTGATGAATGTGGTGGTTGAGGGGTTGGTGGTTTCTCCAGTTAATTGGTACATTCAAAAACCTGGGTGGTGGAGTTTGAGAAAAAATGATTGGCAAGTCTACATGATGAAACTGCCAAGATACTACTATGTTGGTGGGTCAGAATGTGAAACGGACATACCCAATGAAGGTATCATCGCCTTGGACACTATCATAGGTCCATCTTCCTGCTAGGGCAATACTGTCAGATGGAAAAGTGGTTGAAACTCGTTTGTCATGCTTAGTCTGTAAGAGAAAGGGGTCATAGGAGTGAGTCACCAATTCAAGAATATGCATAAAATAGGGGTAATCTTATCTAATGTATTTCTTGTCTCACCGTTCATGCCTAATTAGCTTTTCTAATCTTGTGTGGGCCCTTCGCTGCCTCCTATACTACAAACTCTAGGAAGACTTACACGAGCGTATTGCTTAATATCCAATTTGAAACTTTTGGTTGATGATCGGGAGTACATACCCTAATTGGTACTTGGTTTAGAGTACTCTCAACCGAATCTTTGTAATGCTTCGCTTTGTTGGGGACGCCAAGTCAGTATTGTGACACCCTTTTTTCTTTGAGCGGTTCACAACTTAGTACCTTATCTACCCCCAAGGTCTCACCAAAGCCTGTGTACAATCCTCAGGTACCTTCTATGGTCAACCATTATATCCTCCGTCTTCATTTTCACTCGATAGGGTTTTTCAGTTAAATATTTCTTCCTTATTTCCCCCATCTTCTCTTCTTTTTCTTCTTATATTAGTACTAATGTCATATCAAGATTCTAAGTGGACAACATCCCCTCTTATATTCCAGTCACTCTAGATCGTATCATCATTGTTTGAGTATAACTTAGTTCATTGTCCAACCTAGGGGTTAACAAGAATTTATGTCACTAATAAACTGTTGACTAGTATAGTTTGATTCTACAGATTGTAGAATCATTCAAATCATATTTATATCATCACACAAAACATTTAAATACATAATTCATAATTTATAGTAATTAATCACACATTTTTTATCAGATAATAGGGTAAGGGTAAAATGATCATTTTTTTATAAAATATGAATTCTAGGATTTTTCCTTCCACATTTTCTATAAAATTATTTTTTATGTAGGTTTCTAAAATTTTCTAGACCACTTCCTGAATTTTATAAAGGTGGGGCATTTGGGTCATTTTAGAATTATTTATCCCTTTTCAAAAATTTTCTTCTACCTTACCCAAAACTTTCTAAAGAAGGTTATAATATTACTAGAAATAAATAATACTACATTTCCTAAGGTTAGAATAAATTAGAAATGATAAAATCCTCATTTTATTCCTTAGGGATATTTTGGTCATTTTTGTGAAGATTTACCTTTTTTTAAAATATTTTCTTCAAATTCTTACCCATAAAATTCTTAAGTTAATCACTTATTTATGTAACAAAGCATTTTGACAATTTTCTACAAATTTAAAATGGTTTAAAAGGATAAAATATTTACTTTTATATTCCAAGGGTACTTTGGTCATTTTAAAATATAATTGTATTTCTAAGAGTTTTGAAATTTCAAAAAGTAACAAAATATTCTAGATATCTTTGGGTAGATTCTGAAGTTTAACCCTTCATTTATTAGCCAAAATAGACTTCAATTTACAATTTTTCTCATTTTAAGGGTATTTTGGAATTTTTTTTTTAAAAAATCATTTAATTTGTTTCATTAAAACTTTTTTTTAAAAAAAAAGAAATTTATGTCATTCTTTTCTAAGTGTTTAGAGTTATTTTCTGGTGAATTTTCAAGATTTAATAGGGAAAGAAGACAAAAAATGGACATGAAAAAAAAACCACTAGGGACAGTTTTGGAAATTTCATATAACTAGGGGTAAAATGGTAAATTTACCATCTTCCCCAATCTTTGTCTTCTTCCTTATCTCTAGTTCATAACAAAGGAAATCTACATTTTTTATTCTCCTATTCTAGGTGTTTTTCTTTCAGTTACCTAATTCAAGTCCCCCTATTATTCTTGTTGAGGCTATTGTTATACATAATTCAACCAATTAATCTAAATATCCATGGAATTCAAGTTTTGATAATCAAGATTTTAAACCTTTCTTAACTTGAATTCTTTTTGGTGAATTGGTGTGTCTAAAAGAGGGAAAAGTGCACAGAAATCAAATTCACATATGTTAGAATGAATTCGTGCTTGAAATTTAAAGAATTGAAGACTCCTCCTACCTTTTGTTCCAAGCTTTTTCGACAGTTAATGGTGTTTCTAGTGATGATTCGTTCTTCCTTGTTTGCTTTGCTTTCTTGCAATTAACTACTTTCGAGTGATGTTAGGCTTATGTCGACTGTGTCTAGAAGTTAAGAGGGAGAGAAAAATGTAGGCTCAAGTGAAATTTTAAAGTTTCAACCTCTCTAGGATGGCAATTTTCTTCGTTCCATGTTCGCCTTTATATAGCAATTGTGCACCACCTCTATGCCTTAATTTATTCTCCTTTTTACTGTGAGTGTGGCAGTGGCTTTTGCAGGGCATGGGGTGTAGGGAATGGGTGTTGGCATAGTGGCTGAGCTCGAAAAAAGGCGTTGTAGAGTTTGATGATGGCGGTGTAGAAGGTGAAGTCGACATGGCTCGTTCCTATTTGCTGGCGGAGTAGTGGAAATAATAATAATATAAATATTATTAAATGAGTTTGGTTACCTCCGAACGTAACCTGACTCAGCAATTAAGACACTGAGCCTAGATTGCCAAGTCTAGGGTTCAATTCTCCCTTTGCCCAAATTTTGTTTTCATGTTTTATTATGTTTCAATGCCTTTAACACATATATTTATTAATGTGTTAAATAGCTAACCCACGTGGGTAGCTCAACTTGCACTCTCACCTCTCCTCTTTGTCCTAGATGTGGGGTTCGAACCTAACACCTGATTTTTCTTTGTTTCTTCCCTTTTCTTTCTTTTATTATTTTCCATTTATATTTTCGTTAATTTTTAATTTTTATTTTTATTTTTATAAATTCTATTTTATCCTTTTACAGTCTAAAAAAATATATTATAATTTAGTTTATATTTTCTTCTACTGAAATTAAAATTTCTTTTTATAAAACTTATTGTCTCGATATAAATTAATTTATTTGAATAATAATAATTACTTAATTTTACTTTATTCTTAAAAATTTTATTTTAAACTTCTAGAAATTTGATTTTTATTCTACTTCTATTTCTTTTTGAATTTTATTTCTCCTTTTATTTATTTATTTATTTATGGATTAAATTTCTTTATGCTTGTTATTAATGTTTTTAACTTTCAATTTTTTTTATAAATCCAAATTCTATTTACCTATTTCTTTTCGACCTAATATTCTTCTATCTTCTTCTTTTAGGATTTGAATTCATACAAAAAACATAAATAAATTATATATATATACATATATATATATACACACACACATATATGGATCTTGTACCTAGAGACTTGATCGAAAGAAGGCAGAAAGTAGTCGTTAATCGTAATTTGTGTGAGATAGAAGATTGGATAAATGTAATGGGTTGACTATAAAAGGTACCTAAGAGTTTAAAGGCGCCAAGTTTGTTGGCTGCTCTAGAAAGGGGGTCACATTGAGTCGACTTGGCAACCCCAGTGATGCAGAGCATTACCAAGATTGGTGGAGAGTATTTGAGTCATGTACCAGATCAAGATATGTACTCTTGATCATAATCCAAGTTGCAAATTATAGATAGAACAATACGTTTTGCATAAGTGTTCAAGAGTTACTAGTAAGATGCAGCGAGAGGCTCTAATGCATTAATGATAAACTAATAGGACACGTGACGGTGAGTTGAGAGTAAATGATTGCAGGTACGCCATTATATGTGCTTGATGGAAAACAGGTGACTCACTCCTACAAATCCTACTTTTTCTAGGACAAGATGACTTACGATTTTTGTCCCTTGTTTCACCTATCTATAAATACCACTTTGTAGAACATGGAGCAAGTATCATTTGTACTAGTTGGATACCTACACTGGATATGTCTGATTAACTTTCTTCCCTACCGATACGTTTTCAACTTCTATACCTAGCTAGATAGATCTCCCTATAATATTAACTCAAATCGTACCTCCCAGGTTTTAGATTATCCTCCTATAATTCCATCACACCCTAGAAGAAGACAACAAAATAATCCCAATCAACCTTCTACCTCCGCTCTCACTAGCACTAGATCATCCCTAAGGAAAGAATCCTCTGAAGAAGAAGATCCGTTTGAGAACTCTAGCAAAGAAGAGGAATCTTAAATTTCAATTTCTATTATGTATAAATGACGAAACTTTTGATGTGTATTGATGTAAATTAATGAATGAAAGTTAATCTTCAACTGCTTATCTAATTTTAAGAATAAAACTCATAAAATAAATTAGTAAAATTTTAGGTCATTACATTTTTCTTCTTGTAGAATTTAATAAAGAAGATTTGTCCTTGGCAACTTTCCATAGAAGAGCCATCCTTTGTTATGGTCAGTTTTTTTTGTATCTTTAACATTTTTCTCATTCCTTGAAGATCTTCTTCCAATGCTTTATGCTCCTTCTTCAACCTACTATCTTTGTCACAATAGCTTCACTGTCCAACTGCTTCATCTTGAAAGGATATAAACATGAGTTGGAATTGGTCATCACTCTATCATACTTCCTCCACACGATGTTCCATAACAAATTCTTTTGCCCCTATAGGAACCACTAATTCAAGAATTCCTACTAATCTAGATTCACCTTTCATAAAACCTTAAAAAATTCAAAACCCTAAAATACATTTAATTCCTAAAATAATGTAGAGAAGAAATTATTGCATTGTGACAATTTTTAACCACCATTATGTTAAAATTTTTCATGATGTTAACTTAAAAATGATAAAAGGACCCTTTTAACGTACTTAAAAAACATAAAGGAGTAAAATGATTTTTTTTCAAAAGATAAAGAATCAAACTAAATTTAACTAAAAAGATAAAGAACTAAAAGTAAAATTTAGCCCATCTTTTATTTTATTTTGTTGAAAATTACATGACTTTATAATGTTTAGGAATGAAGATTCAAAATTAATATATAATAATATGTAATAATGAAAAAATATTATATATATATATATATATATATATATATATATATATATATATATATATATATATATATATATATATATTATTTTTATAATGTAAAACAATCAATATAATAGTTTTGTTTTATGTACAATAAAAACAATGAAGTTTTAATTTAAGATCTCCTATAAGAATATCTAAATATAAAACTAAATCATTTATATAAAAAATTGCTATTCTAATTTTACCATTGTCACATTCCCTTACATAATTAGGAATACTCATGTCATTTCACATGTTTATTTTATTTTTCTTTCATTATCTATGCAACTAAATAAAAGGAAACAACTTTTTTTTTATACTATTTTTACTAAACTTCTTAAAACCTCATCTCACTTTTTATTCTTTTAATTTTCTCTTTTTCTTCTATTTTTTTTTTACTTTTCCCATTAATTTTCAGTCTTTTTATGATTTTTTTTTCTCAAACTAAACGTACTCTAAGGATTCATAGACTCCCCTTAATGACCTTAATTGGACATGAAAAAGAAAAAAAAAGGATGATTGGGAGAAACAAAGAAAAACTGCTTGAGAAAAGAGAAAGTCATTTTTGGTATTAGTGTCTAAACATTTCATTCATTGGTGAAAATGTTCTCCAACTTTTTCTTCATCTTAAGTTTTAATCCTATCTATTTTTTACGGTTAAATGATGATGTAATATTAATTTTATTATTATTTTATTACATTTAGTGGTGGTTATTTTATTTTTAGTTAAAAATTTCCTTAAAATGACTAGACCAAATTTCTTTCACAGAATCATTCCCATAATCAAAACGAACTTAACCCAAGTTTTAATTTGAACTCAGAGTC
>JAMLFT010010336.1:0-11923 GCA_026544285.1 Pachyrhizus erosus
AATTAATTTTTTATAAAGATTAAAATTATATATTTATAATATTATAAGAATCAAAAGTGTATTTAAGTCAAATAAAAATGAATGTAAGATTGTTATATATTATAACAAATTTAATATTATAATAATAATAATAAATATTTATTATTATTTAAATAGTTCATTCAGTTAAATTTAATATTTTTAATTAAATAAACTTTAATAAAAGTTATGTTCTGATTTATTTTCAAAAAATGTCTAGACTAATCAGGACCTGATATAAACTAGTCCCTTATCCAGCGCCTTACCTATTACTGTTCCTAATTATAGCTGTCTACTGTGTATGACTATTTCGGTATGACTACTCAGTAACTTTCTTAGCACAAGGGAGAAAAAAGGGTATTTAAATAATTAATAAAATTGAAAAGTGCAATAAAGAAAACCATTTTTTTATAATTACAGTCAGTGTGTGGAGTAGGAGAGGTTGAAGTAACCCCAGTGGCTGCTGAGAAAAAAATAGAGAAAACAAAACAGGACCAAGGATGATATTGATACCAAATTCATATCCTCCTTATTCTTCTTGTTATCTTCCAAACAAGCATGAACCATCTATTATGGTTTAATACAATTTAAAGACTCAAAGCACCACACAGATTCCTCCATCAATTAATATATCATGTTGGACACAGTCTATAGTATCAATATATGTGTTTGACACATTTCAGTATCAACAATATTTGAAGAACATGTTTATGCAGAAAGTGTGATGTAAGTGCAAAAGAGACTTGATGAGCTTTACTCTGCCTTATCTGGAGCTTTCTATAAGTATGAGTGAACAAAATAAAAGAACTAAACTATAAATATAATTTGAATAAACTTAACTGAACTACATAATAATTCTGAATTACATATTCAGACAAATTAAATTAAACTATTTTACAGTTTGAATTAATTGAATTAAATTAAACTATTTTAAACTGTCCGAACTCTATCAATTATTCTCAATAAATATATTTTTTTAAAGTATATTTTTCACATTTTCAATCATAAATTATATTTCAAGTCAATTAAGTAATTCAGTTTATAAGATTAATTTAATTTTTTAAAACTGAATTAGAGTTCAACTCAGTTTTTATTTAAAATAGTTTAATTTTTTTTAACATAGTTCAGTTCAGTTTAATACCATTTCAGTTCAATTCAAATTTTTTTAACAGTCCTATCTATAAGCGCAGTCTACACACATGACAGGTTTAAGGTTTAATAACATCACATTGAAGACTTTCAATGACAGTGTTAAGCAAATAAAATCCTTGTTCAGAAGTTCTTAAAGATTGTATAGGTTTGTCATATATCTCAATCTCATCCCTTTGGCTACTTTGGTACCTTTTGAAGGTTTGGAATAGAGGCTAAAGGAAAAGAAGATTTGTTTTAGGCTGAGAAAATCTGAAATGTATATGGCAAAAAATTAATAACATCACTGGTCAACATTATTCTAAACCTAAGAAAAGGGCATGCTCCAAGAACAGATACAATAGATAATGACTGCCTCACAAGAATGGCCTGACTCAGATAATGATTGAATAACCGAAGTTTTGGATTTTGTAAACTAACCCAGAGAGACCCCCCTCAATGCAACCTCAATCGACACATATCTGCAACTAGAAGAACACTCTTACATATCAATTCTTTTCAGACTCTCACAAATATGAAAACAAAAATATTTAGTTTAAAGCCCTGTAAATGAATTTATGCAAGATAAATGAATAAATGAATTTTATTAGCATCAACGAAGACTATAATTAAACTTTCATCAGCCCAAATGAAAAATATCAGACTAATTACCAATTCACCATTATAAGGCCACACAACACAAAACTCTTAAACTTTGAATACAAAAGGGCTGCGCAAATTGCAGCACTATCATAAATTATGATATAGGCTCTGCCACTTGAGCAGTCCTTAGAACAGCACCCTTCCAAAGTACAATAGAAGTCACTACCCTTGACCATGGATTTTCTTGATCATTCATTGATCCCATCCAGGTATGTATTATGCAAACAAAAGTGTTTTAAATATAAACTATTAGTGATTTGCCTCCCAGTAATAGAGTTTGTTACTAAGTGCTCTTTCCAAACTTGAATCATAAGCAACCAGATGTGTTGAATCTGGTTGCAGAAGCACAGTTAGAAATGTAGTGACGTCTGGAAACTACTCTTGGTTTGTCTAAAATATACATGTTTTTTTATTTAATTTTTGATGGTATAGATTACACAACTAGTGATGTTCTTTCAATTTTGGGTATCCTTTTGTAATTTGTATTGCACCATTAAAGTCCTACAACATTCAAGTAAAAGGAAAACGTTCAATTTTAATTAATATCAAACAAAGAATAAAGAAACTCATATTGAAGATTAAAACTAAACAAAACTAGAATCTTAATACAAAACAAAGAACAACAAAACTCACAAGAATTAAGTCAAAAAAGCTTTGTAGTTATAATTTAAAGGGGCTGCGCGAACGCAAGCCCCACTACCACAAATTATGACGTAGGTTCTGCCATTGAGGCAGACCTTAGGACAACACCTCTCCTACGTGCAATGGAGATCGTTGTCCTAGACCATGAACCTTTTTGATCATTCATTGATCCCGTCCAGGTAAGTAATTAACTTAGTGTTATATAACCTAATTTTATAGATCATCTTCCACGTTACATTGACTAATGTTTTCGATGTGGTACTCATTTAAATTAGAGGATCATTTAGGCTGTTGCACGTGATGTTAAATCGAAACTTAAATCATTAATAGTATGAGCTGCACTATTGTTAAATGGCCGCATCATGGCAGAATGACATGGCCATTTTCCTGCCAACCGCCATAGACAATTTGTGAAGGTAGATCCGCTAAGGTGGTACCATTGACCGCTATGGCATGGTTATATGGCAGAATTTTAGCCTTCCTCCAAAATCTGTCATTCTGATAACACTGATGAGCTGAAGGAAGTAGTTAAGAAGCACAGTTGAAGACTTCTTGTATCTTCTCGTTTTTTAATGATACAGATTACACAGCTAGTGATCTTCTTTCAGTTTTGGAAATTTCTTTTGTGATTTGTATTGATAAGAACCAAAGATACAAAAACATGCAATAGGCTTTCTTGTATAACATTATATGTAAGTTTTTTCACATTCATCTTAACATCATTAAATCAGCAAGACCAAACAACAATGAAGAAGCAACCAGAATGATTCTATTTCACTGGCTTTTTTTTAGTTAGCAATGAGTTATTTCACCACCATTCTTTCGAAGTATGCTGGACAAGTTTCAAACCCTTTAACAAAATAGAAAAGGAAGTATATGTATAAAGTCATGTTCCAAGGACAAGAAGATTATGTAATGAGGTGGAAATAATGTTTGATTTGATTTGAATGAATCAGTTTGTTTCTCAAAAATGCCACGTGGGAATCATGTCTGCAGAACCAGTAAAAAACTATGGGATAAGGTATTACTATTATTAGAAGCTTAGACATTAATCCAGTATCAGCATCTAATCTCTTTCTAAACTAAAAATGTGATGCAAGCTTGTTGAATGGGATGGTCCAGGCTCAATTTCGATGACATGCATGAAACCGGTATTTTTTTCTGGGATTATTTCGATCATCTAGGAAGCAACAAGTTTACCCTTGCCAGAAATTACTACAAAACACTGAAGAACTATGGGTTTAGTCAGGTTCCACGTGGAAGGATATTTGAATATGCTCCAAAGATACATGAGATAATAAGGTACGATATACATTTTGATATCAATTTAATCTCTCAAGTCAGCAGTGAGTTGTTTCACCTCTGACGCTCTAACTCTGATTGAATGAGTTAATTTTTGGATTTTTGTAAACTTCGCTGAGAGAGGCCAACAGCTTATATAATTCAAACTCAATCAACACCAACAGATATATCTACAGCCAGAAGAACCCTTATAATACAATTCATTAATTATCTATTTTCTTTAGACTCTTGGAGCTTCAAGGCACAGAAAAGATTGCTCATCAACCTTGGAAGAAAACTGTCTACAATCCAAGAAGACAGACATAAGTGGTTAACAAAATAAACTAATTATCAATTCTCAATCAATAGAAAATTGTTGCTCAAATAGATAAATTTTAATATAAATAAAACTTCTAAATATGAAAAATGAAATCAAACATAAACAACAAAACCTGTATAGACAATTAAGATCTCTTTTACTTTTGTTGTCATATTCTTAAATAATATTTTGATCTCTAAAAAATAAGAAATTTTTTATTTGAGGTTTTCAAAGATTTTTGTTTTGTTTTTAGTTTTTATTTTTAAGAAACATTAATAAATGATAACATTTACAATTCATTGACTTGTCACATCATCGAAAGAAGTCTCACAAGATAATCACATGTAATTTTTTTTATCAAATTTTATTTTTAAATCATATTTTTAATACTGACAAAAATTAAAAGACTAAAATAAAAAATACTCTATTTTACAATGACCAAAAGATTGTTTAAGCAAATTTTAATATAAATAAAACTTCTAAATATAAAAAATAAAGTCAATCATAAACAATAAAATCTATATAGACAGTTAAGGTCCCTTTACCTGTGTTTTCATGCTGTCACCTTGTTTTGAATTTGTTTCCTATTTTCAAATATTTGTACAAGAAATACTGGTGGAGGAAACAGATTAAAAACAAGGAAGTAAATGAACTAAATTCTATAAACTGAAAATAGAAAGGGACTGCACAAACACAAGTCCTCACTGCCACAAATTATGACATAAGCTCTGCCACATTGACAGACCTTAGAGAAGCAGCCCTCCCCACTACACTATGCCATGCCACGAACCTACACGGGACTCATTTAAACTGGGTGTTTCGGATGTTAATACAAGTGGTTTTAGATCAAAGCTAGGAGGGATTTGCCTTCCAAGAATATGATCATAGGTTGCAAGTACTCTTTAAACAGATTTGATTCATTTTAGCATGTTAATAAAGCAACTACCACAAATTACAACATAAGGTCTGATTAATTTGAATAAATAATATGGTAATAAGAAGGTGTCACGCGCACACATGCCCCAACTACCACAAATTACAACATAGGCTCGGCACTTAGACAGACCTTAGAACGGCACCCCTCCAAAGTGCAATGATGTCACTGTCCTAGACCATGGACCTTCATGACCATCCATTGACCCGTCCAGGTAAGTATGTTACTAATTGTTATATACTTCAATATTTTACCTCATGCATCAGACGACTTTGGTTAATATTTTCGGCGTAAGACTCATTTAAACCATGTAATGTGGTTTGGATCTAAGCTTGGAGGAATTTGGCTCTCAAGAATCCATGATTTCAACTTGCAAGTGCTCCTTCCAAACTTGAATCATTATCAACAGTGCATGCTTAATCTGGTGGTTACAGAAGCATTCATGAAAAAAAAAAATAGTGGCTGCAAGGGGGTGAAAAAAATAGAACTCTTTAAAAACATTCTTGTATCTTGTTTTTAACGGTACAGGTTACGCAGCTGGTGATGTTGTTCTTTCCGTTTTGGGTATCCTTCTGTAATTTGGATGGTAACATTAAAAGCCAAAAATGATACAAAAAGGTAGCTAGCCTTCTTGCTGAACAGTGTTTTATGTGTTTTTCCACATTGATTTTAGCATCTATAAATCAGTCAGACCAATCCAAAATGAAGCGGCAACAGGTCCCAATGAAAGCATCATTCTATTTCACTGGCTGTCGTTTCTTTTAAGTTAGGAATGAGTTATTTTGCCAATTTTGTTGTTAAAATAACTGTTCCCTTGAACCGGGTGTTATGTGGGAATCATGTGTGCAGAACCAGTAGGAGACTGTGGGGTAAGGTATTAATATTACTACAAGCTTAGACGTTAGAACTAAAATCCAGTATCAGCATCTAATCTCTCTCTATACTAAAATGTGATGCAACCTTCTTGAATTGGATGGTCCATGCTCAATTTTGATGTCATGCATAAAACTGCTATTTATTCCCAGGATTGTTTCTACCATCTAGGAAACTGCAAGTTTACCTTATCGAGAACTTATATTAAAACACTAAACAAAATATTGAAACATGACACACTGTGATAGCAAGATTTGTTGAAACTGAAGACTTTGTCTTGAATGAAATGTGAGTTTTTGGCTTCAATACAATTAGCATACATTTAGTGAAGAGAGGGAGGAAAAGATCATACAATTATCTGCAAAGACAGTTCTGTAATTTCTGCAGAGATCTTAATTTAATTTTAGATCACATTGTATTTTAATTATTACGGAGTCTTCTTTCTCACCATACAATATGTAAAACTTATTGGGCATATTCATTTAATAGGATTTGTAATCTTAGTTAACAGAAAAAAATCAGCTTCAATGTTCTTTGCCTTGACATAACATTAATATTCCTCTAGCATCTTAGTTAAATATAAAAAAATAGCCTCAACTTCGCCAAATATGAGCTTCTATGCCCCCACCTCGAGTTCATCCAGCAGAACGAACAAATTTTCCAATGTCAAATTGCAACAATTGTCAACAAGGAATAGAACTTTCTGCAACAATGCAAAATCTATTGCTGTATGTGAAGCAAGCTTGCAGAGGCCAAAGCACCAGCAGCAATTCCAACCAAAGATTAAAGAGCCACAAGCTTCGGCAAAAGGTAATTGAAGAATAATGATTCACCATTTCTTTTTATTCACTCCTTCACCAAACATTAAATTTAGTGACACTGACAAATGTTGACTTTCATTATACACTGCTGTTGAACCAGTTTCTAGTAGCAAGGACTGTGCAACAAATCAACACAACAGAAAGGATTGTGGAGCATCCCCTGGTTAACAGTTACAATTCACCTTTGATAGTTGCAGGCGATGATGAATACAGCAAGGTAAAGATTCCGTGGGCAATAAATGAAGGCCACACCATTTCCTGGAAACTGAAGCAAGAAAGGAACAAACATAGACCAAAAGAAAGTAAAAGAAGGAAATAAATGAAAATAAGCATATCAGTTACTGACATGAAACAAACCAAAGTGAGGTTTATCATGTATGAGAGATGCACTGTTTAATTTATTTATTTCCTCACCCTTAATAACAACCGGATCACCAAGATGTGAAGTTAACTCTGAAATGCAAACTAAAATTGATGTTCTCCTATTAAAAAAGGCCTCCAATCAAAGATAAAAACTCAATCAAGCTTCAGCATATGACCCTGTAAAAAAGAAAATAAGAAGGTTTATTTTTTTAGTTTCATGAAAAGTTTGGAACCAAAAAACGAACAAAACAAAAGCAGGGCCTAACTTTGTAGCCAAAGATGATTCCAAAAGGAATGGAACAAAAAACTAAGTTAAAATGTCAACAGTTGTTTGGTGATCCATAGAAAAAAATATACATTTAAATAGGAGGTAGCTAGAAAAAGAAACACAGAATGAACTTACTCTTTTAGCTCAAGTAGAAAAATTCAAGAATTAAACTATTGATTGCTTCCACTTTCACATTTGCATTCTATAATCCAAATTCAAGCAATCCAAATAACCCATGGGAACAAAATGAATCCTTCAGCAAATAAGAAGGAGGTAACTACATAATAGAACTAAAACACGTCTATTGGCTCTCAATTCCCATTTCTCAGCAAAAAAATCATGCAATAAACTGTTGATTAGTCCAGGCTATGAAGTATGAACCAAAACTCCTCAGAGATTTTGATTTCCATTCTATGATAATCCAAATTCATACTATCCAAACAACCCAGGATTAAATCCAGTCAAGTTGTAACCATAAAAAAATGGGCAATTCAATCAATTGGAAAAAAATGAAAAAAAAAATACAGTAAAAGATAATTATCTTTTACAATTACACAGTCATTGTGTGGAGCAGGTGAAGTTTAAGAAACCCTAGTGAGCTGTGGAGAAAAACATAGGAAACAATACAAAACAGGACCATTGATATACCAAACTTACATCCTGTTCATTCATGTAGATTCTTCTTGTTACCTTCCAAACAAACATGAACCACCAGTTATGATTTAGACAATTTAAAGAATCAAAGAACTACACAGATCACTTCACTTATTAATATATGATGCAGGACACAGTTTGAACCTCACTTCAGACACGTTTCATAGTATAAACAACATTTGGAGAACCATGCTTAATCAGAAAAAATAATATAAATACAAAAAGAGACTTGCTGAGCTTTACTGTTGGCCTTTTTTGGAGCTATCTATAAGACCAGACCAAATGTGAGAAGTATAAGGTTCAATAACATCATGCTGAAGACTTTCAATGACAGTGTTAAGCAAATAAAATCTTGCCCAGATGTGCTTGAAGATTTTATAAGTTTGTCGGATAAGTAAATAGTTTACAATGACAGTATAAAGGGTTTTTACACTATTATCCAATTGCAAATTTTCATATATGATAAATTTGTTAACTTCTACAATAACTACCTTAAAAATCATACTATTTTCAAATATGTCATGTACATCCTTTTGGCTCCTCTGGTACCTTTTGAAGAAGGTCTGGAGTAGATGCTAAAGCGAAGGAACATTTGTTTGGGCTCTTTTGCACAAATTTGGTGATAAAAGAATCTCAAATATCTGCATGTAGATTGTTGGGATGGGTAGTCTGTTTAACCAAAAAGGCTGAGCAAACAACTGAAGTGTGTATGGCAAAAAATCAGTAACATCACTGGCCAGCATTATCCCAAACCTATGTAAAGGGTTTGCTTAAAAAACAAATACAATAGATGAGTCCCTCTACAAGCCCGGCTGCTTCACAAGAATGGCCACAGATGTTTTGGATTTTTGCAAACTTCAGCAAAGAAGAGAGGCCAATCCCCAAATGCAAACTCAGTCAACATCAACAGATGTATCTGGAACAACAAGAACCCTTATAATACATTTCATACATATTATTTCTCTTCAGACTCTTGGAGCTTCAAGGCACAGAAAAGATAGCTCATCAACATAAAAAAAGTTGGAATGATATATCCTAGAGTATAAGGTATTCTACCCATCATTCTTTGCCAGCAAGAGCATAAGATTGAACATTTTATTCCGTGGCAAGGAAACAAACCAAATGTGAAAAATCTTCAATTCTACATGCTTTGATATTAGAATCCAGAACATTGCAAAAATTAGGTGCAGCTTCCTGAAGCATAGGATAGTCATTCACTTTAATAGCATGTACAATTTGCTACCAAAAATCCATGCAGGAACAAGCTCCATGCCTAAAGTGATGAAAGCGATGACGATCCCTTACCACAATTTCACGATCAAATGCTTTGGAGATTAACTTCACAACAGTGTGGCAATCATTACATATGCGCAAATTCTTCATAACTCTGATTGGAGTTGGTGGAGAAATAGTGATAAGTCCAAAGGCAACTGCAAGTTTCTCACTGTGCCTGAAAAGTGCTGTTTCCTTCTCTTCTTCATCTATGTCTAGTGAAACCTCGCTCGTGGTTGGTACATAGCCCTCAATCTTTAATTTTGCAGCCACTACATCTAACATGTGCTCAATATCATTTATTTGTGGGTGCGTCTTATCTCCAGCTAAGAATTCATGAACTATTCCATTTGCTTCAACCATGCTACAACCAGGTGTCTTCACCACCCCACGCTGTGCCATAATTCCCCTAATTTCAAGAACATTGCCCCAATTTCCTTTTGAAGCATATATATTTGACAATAATACATGGAAACCATCATGGTCAGGCTGAAGCTGGATGAGTTTCCTTCCCACCCTCTCCCCCATTTCATTGTCATGGTGTTTTCTACAAGCCCCAAGCAAAGCACCCCAAGTGGCAACATCAGGTGCCATTGGCATACTCTCAATCAGTTCCTCTGCCTCTTTAAGCAAACCTGCACGTCCTAAAAGGTCAACCATGCATCCATAATGCTTAATATTAGGCTCTATTTTGTGTTCATGGATCATAGAACTAAAGTAGTGACGGCCCTCGTCCACTAAGCCCATGTGCCGACAGGCGCCAAGAACTCCCATAAATGTTATCTCATTAGGAAGTGTCCTGGTTTTTTTCATATCTGCAAACATGTTAAGTGACTGTTCCACCAAACCATTCATTGCCAACCCAAGAATGATAGCATTCCAGGTAGAAACCCCCTTTTCCTCCATCGCACAGAAAACCTCCAATGCATTTTCCACACACCCACATTTCATATACATATCTATAAGCGTCGTGCTTAGAATAACATTAACCTGTAATTTATTTTTACTTATGTAAGCATGAATCCATTTTCCCAAGTCTAAAGCAGCCAGATGGGTGCAAGCCGAGATGACACTCACTAACGCAGTTTCGTCTGGCCTAACTCCATGAAGCTGCATTTCTTGGAATAATTCCAAAGCCTCCAAAAAACATTCATGTTGAGCATAACCCGATATCATAGCACTCCAAGACACAACATCCTTCTCTGGCATGGAATAAAACAACGTCTCAGCATCCTCAATCGAACCACACCTCAAGTACCCAGAAATCATCGAGTTCCAAGATATCTGATCCAAGATAACACCACCATCATCAAAAATTCTTCTCGCATCTACTATCTCCCCACAACTCGAGTACAAATGTATCAACGCATTCTTAAGACTAACATAATCCTCCACCCCAACTTTCACCGCCAACCCATGCACCAACCTCCCCATCTCAACATTCAAAATTTGCGAACAAGCGGACACAGCACTAACCACAACCACCTCATCCACCATCACCCCACCCGCCTTCATCTCCACAAACAAAACCAACGCCTCCTCACACATCTCATTCTGCTCATAACAAGAAACCATCGCACTCCACGTAACCATATCCTTCTTCCTCCCTTGAACCTCATAAAAAATCCGCTGCGCCTTCTCCACACTCCCCTTCCTTCCAAAGAGCACAATCATAGAATTCGAAGCTATGGTGTTCCTCTCAGGCATTCCCTCAAACACACGTTCCGCCTCCTCCACCTCACCAGCCACAACATACCCAGCCAAAAGTGTATTCCAAGAGACCAAATCCAACACAGGACTTTCCTCAAACACCTTGCGCGCACTCCCCATGTTCCCGCATACAGCATACAAATTCATCAACGTGTTCCGGACGTACACATCTTCATGAAAACCAAACCTCACAACATGTGCGTGTAGCTCCCTTCCCTCGAATTCCGACAGCCGGGCAGCGCAACATTGGAGGAGGATCGGGTATGTATAGTTATCGGGTTTTGCGTGCTTTGCAAGGAAGAGGTTGTAAAGTGAGAGGGCTTGGTGGGGGGAGTTTTGGAGGTCGAAATGCGCGCGCATGATGGTGTTCCATGTGAAGACGTTGGGGTTGTGAAGGTGGTTGAAAATTCGGAGGGAATAGTGGAAGGGAACAACGAGAGTGGAATGAGAGGAGAAGTTTATGAGTCTGCTTGCGGCGTAGGGGTCGATGATGAGACCGGCGAGGATCGTTTGAGAGAGAATCTGTTTGAAGTGTCTCAGGCATCGGCAGCACTGCAATAATGTGTCTAACGTCCATACCTTCATGCTTCCTTCTTCAAGTCATGCATCTTTGTTTGATGCATCAGAAACTAAACTAAACTACTGTTGCTTATGCCTTAGTTAGGATCCTTGTGCCAAGTTAGCATGGTAAATTCATTTTTCAAAGTCTTTTATTTTATAAGCTTGTTTGGTGGGAAGCAAAATAATAGAATACAAGAAAATAATAAATAAATAAAATAAAATGTAGAGGTATATTTAAGAAATAAAAAGATGAATAAAAATTTGATGAAAAATAATATCATAAATTTTAGTAATTTTAAAATTATTTTTTATTTAACTTTCACCTGTCAAATACACTAATGTATTTCTATTCTCTTAAACTTATTTCTATCTTGTATATCAAACAATCATTAATATTATTTTTTAATAATTTATAT
>JAMLFT010010337.1:0-11922 GCA_026544285.1 Pachyrhizus erosus
CTATATTTTTTATTTTTTTTTTTTTTTTTTTATTAATATTAAAAAAAAAAAAGTTTTAAAAAAAAAATTATCATCAAATTTTTTTTTTTTAGAAAAACAGAAATATTAATCTAATAATAGAAAACGATTTTTTTAAAAATTAGTTTATTAATAAAAAAAAAATTGTGCGAGATAAAGCACTTTGGTTCTTTTTGACGGTAACTTAAACTTATTTTATTCTAAAAAAGACAATGAAATGAATGAAGGCATTTAATCGAGCGGCGGGGCTGGAGAAGGGGAAGGGGAAGTGGAAGAGTTTTGGTGTGGAAGGGGAAAGATTGTTTGGGGTCCAATTTCAGTTGTAATGAGTAACGAATAGTAAGTGTTGTATTTGAGCTTGAGAGAGAGAGAGAGAGAGTGTGTGTGTGTGTTACTAATTTGGGGTTTGGTTTGATTTGATTTCAGCGATTACCTGTTCAAGCTTCTCCTAATCGGCGACTCTTCCGTTGGAAAATCTTGCTTACTTCTCAGATTCGCTGTGAGTCATCACTTCACTTCAGTTGACTCCCCCTTTGACTTTCATGTCTCTCTTCACTTGTTTTGTTTCGTTTCGTTTCGTTTCAGGATGACTCCTATGTGGATAGCTACATAAGTACCATTGGAGTTGATTTCGTAACTATCACCCTTCTTCTTTTCTTTTGCTTCGCTATAAGTATTTCTATTTAATTATGGCCCAACCCTGATGTTTTATTTTCAGAAAATCAGAACTGTGGAACTGGAAGGGAAAACCGTCAAGCTGCAAATTGTGTGTTTTTTTTTTTTTTTATTATTATTTATTCCTAAGAATCTTATGTCTTTTACCCTCTTCATTTATAATGCCCGATCTTTACTATGTTTTAAATAAAACAATTCATTCAACTTCTCTCACCTCTCTTCTGTTAAACTCCATACATAACTGTTTTAAATTTGTTCTTTGTAATTTATCACTTCATAGCTATTGTCTATTATGCTTGTGTTGTGCCCCAATTGTATATACGCCTTCGTTAGCCTAGGTAAATTCACACAAGGAAGGGTAGGTAAGTTATGTGATTCAAAGTGAAACCTCTTTCCTTCTCTTTATCTTCATCATTTCACATTAACATATTTGGTAGACTTCATCATGACCATTTGGTTGTAACCTTGTTCAATCATGCTCTAGTGTCTGTTTTAATCTATGTTCCATATGTCATTGTAATTAGAACTCAGCTGTGAATCTCATATTACAAGCCACCAGCCATCATCTTCTTTCTTCTTAACAATTTATACTTTTTGTTTCCTGTCTTTAGTGGGATACAGCTGGACAGGAGCGATTCAGGACTATAACAAGCAGTTATTATAGAGGAGCACATGGAATAATTGTCAGTCAACTTCCTCCTATCATTTTCTACATATACTTGCCCTGGCACTGATAAATTTCTTGGGCAAACTTCTTGATTTCTTATAAATTTTGTTATTGCAACAGATTGTCTATGATGTTACTGAGATGGAAAGCTTTAACAATGTGAAGCAGTGGTTAAATGAGATTGATAGATATGCAAATGACAGTGTATGCAAGCTTCTTGTGGGGAACAAATGCGATCTAGTTGATAACAAGGTTGTAGACTCACAAACTGCCAAGGTAAATTACTAAATGTCACTTTTTCTCTTTTTCATTCTTTTTGGAGTAGTTCTGTTGTTTCTTCTTAGGGAGTTCAGTGGTATTTCACCTAATAGTTTGTACTCTACATCATGATTAAGTAACCATCAATGCTGTATATTCTTGTGATGGTTCATACTTCTTTTAGGAGTATTGTGGCTATCTTGTGATTTGTGTGTTTTAGTAGTTATTACTGATTAATGCATTTTGCTCCCCAGTCCAAGAAAGGACAACAATTGCACAGTACAAACCAAAAATATCATCAGTTCCATTCTAGATACTGGTCTTTGGGGGCTGGTTGACAAAAGCAATAGGAACAAATTCTGGACGTACTATCTTCTAATGTTTATCTAAAGAGTTGGAGAGGAAAGGAACTTGAAATCTTTTCACTTTCATTCTATGACCATATAAAGAGGCATTATAAACATTTTACTTTTACTCTTACATTCCTTGCTTTATTTTCAATTACAGAGGAACTGCACTCTCTTGATAGAATTGCCTATAACTTGGAATTCTGTTTCTCTTAAATAAAGTAAAATTTAATAAAGAATTGAGATTTTTTTAATTCAAGTACTGCTAATTTTAATGTTGGCTGAATATGTCATTAAAGGGAAAATAAAGCGTTGGGTAATCATACTGTTTGTCTAACATAAATTGTATGACCATGAATTGCAGGCATTTGCAGATGAGCTCGGTATCCCTTTCCTTGAGACAAGTGCTAAAGACTCAATCAATGTGGAGCAGGCTTTCTTGACTATGGCAGCAGAGATTAAGAAGAAGTAGTATCTAATATCTCTAGCTTCCCCTGTTCTCATTTACAATCATTATTTAATCACAAATATTAATCAATGTCATGAATTTTCTGTTTTCATATTGAGTTTTTCAGCATGTTTAAATTGAAATACTAACAGTAGGTTATGACAATTTTATGTCAGATTCTTATCTTTTTTATATGACAGTGTCATTGTCTGCAATCCTAAATTGTCATAACCTGCTGTTAATATTTCGATTTTGTGCCATATTCTTATCTTTTTTATATGACCGTGTCATTGTCTGCAATCCTAGATTGCATTCAGCAAGTTATTGATCATTATTTTATTTATACATGGCAGATGGGTTGTCTTTTAAAATAATAAACACTATCTGAGGAATAATGGCTTTTGATAAAAAGAAAAATAAATAGAATGTGCATTTTTAGCTAAATTTTCATAATCAAGATTTTGATAATTTACAGATAATGTGCCAATTTTTTTTCTTTAACAAGTTTTAGATTTATTTTAAGGAGTGTTAATTTTATAATCATGTAATTCCATTACTTGATTCATGCAACAGTATAAGTTCCAATATAAGACAAGTCAGTCACTTTGAGATGTTTTGAACTTGTGTGCAGGATGGGAAGTCAAACAACTGTTGGTAAGTCAGCAGAAACTGTTCAAATGAAGGGGCAGCCGATACCTCAAAAGAGCAACTGCTGTGGTTAGGTTCTAGTTCTACGTTCTGTTCTAACTGTTGTATCAAAACAGGGAGACTCTTTCTTGACTCTGTTATGATAATGTTTCAGTAACAGTTAAAATATCACCTGTTCTATATTTAAATCCTTGGATAATTGTTTTGAATCTCCTAATGACTTCCTTGTTTAGAACAATATCCCATTCCCTTCTTCTGAATCTCCTGATGGCAATTTCTCACATGCATCGTATATTAGCTCGACGCTTTGACCACACAAGTTTTGCAGACATATTCATAAAGCACACTCACAATGAAATTCAGAACAATATCCCATTCTATGCATGGGATAAACATGATACAGAATGCAAGGAACATTACAAACCTGCACGCCTTAGCCTGACTTTATAAAAAGTAATGTTCAGATCATTCTAAAACTCACAAGAAAATTAAATGATTTTAGTCCCGCATATACTCCATAATCCACATTATCATATCTTAACTAACATATAAATGAGAATGACGGAGAGTAATTCTTTTAGAGTTACTTCAAGAATCATTTGATCTCTTTTCAATTTATTTATATACTTTTAAACGAAATCATTAATAGTGTTTTACATTGTATGTTAATCATTAATAAGCATGATTGATTAGTTTTTTTTGGATTTGGATTGTCTTCTTTTTCCCTCAACAGGAGAGGTCCTATTTAATGAATCTGAGTCATTCATTATGTATAAAATTTTATCTACGGCTGAAATTTTACACATTTTCAAATGGCTTTAGCTTGAATGCTAGGGTAGACATATTCAGAAGAGAATTAGAGATATTTTAAAAACAAATTGATTCACCTATGGCAAATGGAATGCATAGCCACCGCAAAGGGCACATTGCAATTGTGAGGGCTTTTACACCTCTCAAACCCATGAGCAAAGCTCACGACTTTCTCTGCATGTGTGATGACAGTGTGTGAAGCAATACAGACTGATTATTGAAATTTTGGGGTGGAATCACTTACAGTCATTAATCAACTGATGATTATTAGATTGGCCTCTTTGATTGGCTCAATTCAAATTATGAAAAACTAGTTGCAAGTTTTTCTCATTTAAGGGAAGAGGAAGAACAGAACGGTGACAACTGAAATGAAATGGAGGGTTTTAATGAGTTATAATTCCAGCCACAGTTGAAATTTTATATATAATGAATGACTCAAATTCATCAAACAGGACTTCTGTTAAAAGTAAAAAGGAGAGAATCCTTATCTTTTTTTTCCCTTAAGTGTCTCTTGGAAAACTGCTTTTTTTTAGGCGAGCTTAATTTTAATGTGTAAAGTAAACTTACAAGCTCACGCCTTGGTGATAATTTAAATGAAATCTTTTCTTTGGGATCATGTTGGAGGCCTAAATATATTATGAAATTACAAGCAAACCGACTGAGGAATATTTGACGGTGACTTTAACAATTCTTACGAAGACATTATGCGGTATTACTATTATTTTGGATCTGGTCATTGATTTTATTGGAAGATTAGGTCGTTTGTTGAATTGGTATAAACTGTATGTATTATCGGGTTTTAAATTCTACCTAAGAAATTTATTCTCAACATTTGGCAAAATTGTGGTTCAGGTCAAGTTATTAAATCGGTACTGGTTCATAACAGTCTGATATTAGAGCTGGTTCAACTCATTTCGGGGTTGGTCAACGCTGATTCAATTACTTAATCTATACTCCGTCCAACTACCTACTGGTCACCGTTTCAATTATTGTGAAAACGAATCATTATAAAATGTTTGTTTGGTTTCACTTTTACCTTTCCAACTTGAGTCATGGCAGAATCTACAATTTTTAAATTCCTACCTTAATTCTCCAAGTTGACGTGATTTTATTTTAGGGTTTTTGGTTTCACGCTCGGTGTGTTTGGAGCTGCGTCTAAATCCCAGAAACGTGAATCAAAGATGTGATCATTTTAAGTAATATAAACTTCTCTTTTCGATTTATTTTATAAGTAAAAAGTTAACTAATTTTTTTATTAAATATAAATAAATTTTAATTTTTTTCATTTAATGTTATTTTTTAAAAAAGATTTTTTATTTAATTATTTTTATATTTTTAATAACTTTACTTTATAAAATAATAAGAATTTTTTTAAAAAAATATTATGAAATTAATAAGATTTAATGCAGTTAATTAATTTTTTAATATATAAAAATAATTTTTTTTATAAAAGAGAAACAAAGAGATGAACGTCTTTCTTCATGTAAAAATTGGATGTAAATAACCTGAAACATGACGTTCAACTAGACAGGCATGTTATGCATAATTTCACGAATTGAAGTAAAAAAATTTATTAGCTTGAGTATAAAATGTGGTACCAAACATACATTTAGTACATGTTTGCAGCAAAATTACGTTGAAGATAATACAAAAATAATTATTAGTTACCTTAGAGATCCGTATCCAATAATTTCTATTGCATCTTCGAACACACTACCGATACAGTTACAATATCCTACGTTAATTATCCATTATGACACGGATACAAACACCGAAAGTGGTCTTTCCTGGTTTAGGACAATTCGTGATCCTCGCTCGCGCTTTCATCTATTATAACAAGTAACATTATCGTTTTAATGTTTATTCAGAAAATTCTAAAATTGCAATTCAGTCCTCAACTCCTCCTTGTGACACTTTTTGCTGAAATGTGAGGGAAACTGCACCGAAACACAATTCCAACTGGTTATATTCTAATTTCATTTTGAATCCTATTGTTCCTTTTTAGCATCCCTCGGAACCAAAGTGGTGTATAGAAAATAGGAGATAAAAACCATTTTCTAATTCAAATATAGATAAAAAGCCATTTATAAGCTACAAGTTGGGAGGAGGCGGACGTTAGTTGAATAAAAATTCCAAGTCAGGAAGAGAACATATCTTTATTACCTTGAAGGAATTATGATTTGGGATGTAGCATCATAATCAAAGTAATTAGAGACATGCGTAACTGAGGTAGAAAATGAAAATACAATCTACAAGCATGTTTGATTTGTTTTTTGTTTTTTTTTTTCTATTTTTACTGAAAATAAAAAGTGGTACTAAAAATATGTTTGCTTGAATTTAAAAAAATACTTTTAAAAACAAGTCCAAGTGTTTTTTAGAATCATTTTCACAGAACACTGATATCCTTGTATTCTACATTTTCAACATTTCTCTTTTGATGGTGGTGTACCCAAGAGAAAAGAAATGTTAATAGTTGGTGACTGAATCGGATTGAGATAGGCCTGTGATGACGGTGAGGAAACACTGGGCTAGGGTGGTGGAGGTTTACTCACAGTAGCACAGGATGTTTCGGTTGTGCGTAGTGAAGCATGGTTATTGAAGTTAGATGTGGATGAAGGCTTTGTAGATCACACCCAAACAAATGATTGTTTGTTTGACTTTGAATAACAGCACCAAACATCCCATATCTTACTTATAAAAAGATGCATAAGAATTTGTCCCGTGATTTTGTAATGGTTCGGGGAGGAATTTAATAATAATAATAATAAAAAAAAGAGTACTAGTAGCAATTAAAAACAGGGATAATAGTCATGAATGAGCACAAGCAGAAGCAAAAGAAAAGTTAAAAGTTTGAATTCAAGATGATGATATACAGCAAGAGTGGTTGTTTGTATTGGATTGGGGTGGGGCAAGTGTGATGGTCTTGCCTTCTTTAATATCAGAGGATGCAGTGTGATGATGGGAAGAGAGTGATTTCTTACTGATGATGTGGTAAATCTGTGAAAGAATGGTATGGAAAGCCTTGTCGACATTAGTGGCTTCAAGAGCAGATGTCTCGATGAAAGAAAGGGACTCCTTCTCGGCATAACCATGAGCATCTTCGGTGGCCACAGCTCTGAGATGCTTGAGATCAGTCTTATTCCCGATTAGCATGATAACGATGTTAGCATCGGCGTGATCCCTTAGCTCCTTCAGCCATCGACTCACATTTTCGAAACTCGTTGGCTTTGTAACATCGTACACAACAAGAGCTCCCAAGGCACCTCTGTAGTAGGCACTCGTAATTGCTCTATATCGTTCCTGTCCTGCCGTATCCCATATTTGAGCTTTCACAGTTCTTCCCTCCACCTGCCACCGCCAATCAAAATCAAAATCAAAATCACAAAATTCAAAACCCAAAGTCTCAGATCTGATCTCACCTCAAGGGTACGAGTAGCGAATTCCACGCCAATGGTGGACTTGGATTCCAAACAAAACTCGTTGCGAGTGAATCGGGAGAGAAGATTCGATTTTCCAACACCCGAGTCACCGATCAGTACAACCTTGAACAGATAATCATACTCTTCCTCTGCTCTCCGAGCCATCCAATCTTTTCAACTCCACCGATTTTATTCTCGATGTGTTATAGCACCCAACACAACCCAAAACGGAACTCAATAACAATCAAAGAAAGAAAAGAAATGAAATGAAATGAAATGAAAAGAAAAGAAAAGAAAAGACAAGGTAAATAATACAGCCCCAAAATAAATAAATAAAAAAAACACTTTTCTATCGTATCGCTCTCCTCTTCACTAAATTGCCCCTTCCACTCACTTTCCTATCCTTTCCCTTACCATCCCTATTTTAGTTAATTACACACATACTCAATCAATTCAATATTCATTTGACCTCAATATTTTTTTTTTAAGTATTCATGAAAAAAAAAATCAATTTTTTCACAAAATTAAATCATGTAGGGATATTTTTTATTTGATGTTTTCACTTACTTCTCGATATGTGAAAATTTTCACATACCAAAACTAAAAAAATATATATCAATTGAAATAATTGATAAGAAATAAATAAAATTATTTTATAAAAACATCATTAATGTATCCTAACCATAATTTTTAGTATAGTTTATGTGAAAATATCTTTTTAATTCTTGACATTTTTTAGTATTTTTAAATTTTAAAAAAATAATTTCAAAGTTTTTGTCAAATTCATATTAATATCATTAACATTTTATATTTTAAAATTATTAATTTTTACATAATGATAATTAAAAATTGTCACAATATTTAAATTTATTATTATAATAATATAAAATAGTTAATGTAAATATTATGATAAATTTTAATAATCACTATAATATTTTTCAAATAAAATAATGCAATCAAATCAAATTCAATAATAATAAAAAAAAGAATTCTTCAATGAGTAACAAAACCTAACTAGATGAAGTGCATTTGGATTTAATGTGAATCTCTTTAATAGGTGACGACATACACTTTTGAGTGAGAATCATGAAAAACTCTTCATGGTAAATGAAAGCAACAAAAAATTTGAAGTAATTTAAGAAAATAATATAGATCAAAGATGATCATGGAGAGATAGAGATAAAATTAGAGGACTGTTAACCATAGTGAAGTTATAGCTGAAAAAGTTTAGTTTGAGAAATCAAACTTGTTTTTCAATTTTACATTAAAGTGAATATTTTATAAATGATTAAAGATTGAATTTTAAAGATGAATATTTATACTTTTAAATAATTTAATAAAAAATGTGGTTGTTAAAAACTGTAATTTTTTTACAATTGATTATTTTAAAATTTTAAATACTCACAATGTTAGTATTAAATTGACAAAATGACTATTTTAAATAATTTTATAAATTTAAAGGACTAAAATATAAAAGATAAAAAAAATGACTACAAATATAACAGATGAAAAATATATTTTAACCTATAATTATTATAATTTTTAAGAAAAAAAATTAATTATTAAATTTTTAACCACTATTTTTAGAACATTCGTTAATAGGACTTCTTTAAAAATAATTATTCACACCACTTATTTGTAAAAAATTTAGAATTATATTATTCATATAAGGCTATTTTTTTAATCTATATCAGTTATGTTAACTATTTTATATTGTATTTTATTTATTTATTCTGTTCTCTTGACATTGTAGAAAAAAATGAATAGAAAAATATAGAGATTAGTAATGTGTGTTTAATATTCCGAAAATCAAGGGCGACGTAGCTGGCAACCGAATATGCCAAAGCAAGTGATAGAGTAGAGATAGTTAGTATTTTAATTTTTAGAGTTTGATGGGCTTATGATAAACTGGGTTGGATTGGGTCCAGCCCTTTTAGGGTTTCGTCTCACTTATAAAATACCTAATTCATTCTCCTCCCTGCCGCTTTCTTCTTCATCGTCCCGTTGCCTACTAACTTATTTATTTTTATTTTTGTTTTTGTTTTGAGAGTGTTTGTGAAAGACATGGCTCTGGTAAGTTTCCTTTTGGGCAATTTAGAAGTATAACATAGCGATCTTAATGTAACTTTGTTTGGTAATTGGTGTAGATCTTGCACGCAACCAAAACAAACAAAAATGCTTTTAAGACTCTGATTGCAGCAGAGTACAGTTGCGTCCAAGTAGAATTGGCACCTAATTTCCAGATGGGTGTCTCTAATAAAACTCCAGAATTCCTGAAGATGAATCCTATTGGAAAGGTATGCTTGCTTTCTCCTCTTTCTCTCCATATTAATCTAAACTTGTCTGCCTTATTTGCATTTTCCCCCTTTCATTTCAGGTTCCTGTCTTGGAAACTCCCCATGGTCCAGTCTTTGAGAGCAATGCCATTGCTCGTTACGGTATCTTTCTTTGCATCTACCATTTCACTGTTACTTTTTTTTTTTTTTTTATCTTTTATCTTTTTTGTCTTCTTATTTCTGGAGCTTACAGTTGCTCGACTCAAGGCCGACACCACTCTGTTCTCATCCTCTGCAATTGATAATGTAACTAACTACTTACACTTACATTCTCATTTCAATTGATAATATCTTTATTTATGTTTTGATTTTCATGTTTCAGGCCCACATTGACCAGTGGATTGATTTTTCATCCTTGGAGATTGATGCTAATCTTATGATATTGTACCTCCCAAGACTTGGATTTGCCCCATACCTTCCTCCTGTACGCTCTTTCACAATATTAAATTAATTAATCAATTCATTTGCATCATCTCATATTATATTACTGTCTGGATTATCCATCACGAAATTATTGTTTCATGTATGTATGCCAAACTTGGTACTCCTTGTTCTTTATGAAATGTGTGTCTGCATGAAGGTTGAAGAGGGTGCCAACTCTGCATTGAAGAGAGCATTCGGGGCCTTGAACACCCATCTTGCCTCCAATACTTACCTGGTTGGGCATTCTGTTACCCTTGCTGACATCATAATGACATGCAACTTGTATTTAGGTTTTAGCCAGCTCTTGGTCAAGAGCTTCACCTCCGAGTTCCCTCATGTTGAGAGATACTTTTGGACCTTGGTCAACCAACCTAACTTCCGAAAGATATTAGGTCAGGTTAAACAAACTGAATCTGTTCCACCTATTCAATCCGCAAAGAAGCCTTCCCAGCCTAAGGAATCCAAGCCCAAGCCTAAGGATGAACCAAAGAAAGTGGCTAAACCAGAGCCAGAAAAGCCCAAAGAAGAAGTGGAGGAGGAGGCACCCAAGCCCAAGCCAAAGAATCCTCTTGATCTTCTTCCTCCAAGCAAGATGATATTGGATGAGTGGAAAAGACTCTATTCAAACACTAAGACCAACTTTCGAGAGGTTGCAATCAAAGGTATTGTGATGGCATTGCTTGTGGTTTCTGTCTTAAAATTTTTTATCGCTGCTACGAGATAACGAGTCAATCCTCCTTTTAACTTGCAGGTTTTTGGGACATGTACGATCCGGAGGGATATTCTCTGTGGTTCTGTGATTACAAATACAATGATGAGAACACTGTTTCCTTTGTTACATTAAACAAGGTTGGTGGATTTCTTCAGCGGATGGATCTGGCTCGCAAGTATGCTTTTGGAAAGATGCTCGTGATTGGATCACAGCCACCATTTAAGGTGAAGGGGTTGTGGCTTTTCCGTGGGCAAGAGATTCCGCAATTTGTGATTGATGAATGCTATGATATGGAGCTCTATGACTGGACCAAGGTTGACATCACTGACGAAACTCAGAAAGAGCGAGTCAATCAGATGATCGAGGATTATGAACCATTTGAGGGAGAGCCTCTTTTGGATGCCAAGTGCTTTAAGTGAAAATTAGTCCTAGTCCTAGTAAGAGTATGATTTTGTCGTGTCGGGTACGTCTTGCTTTCTATCCTATTTCTGTTTTGTGATTTTGCCAACGCTGAAACTTAAAAATGCTTGATTATGGTACACATTAGTTTTGGTGACTATAGTAAGACCATTATACAAATTTATTTATCCGTGGATGTTTACGTGTGAAATTCAATATGCTCACGATACGTGCTTTTCGGGTCTCATCTGTGTTCGCAATATTTGAAGTAATAAATTTGAATAAACTTATCTTACGTATTGCCCGTTTTCTTAAATAATGTTTAAAATAATGAAATTATATAAATAGTTTTAAAATATTGAATATTTGTCATTTTAGTCCTTGAGATAATATATTTTATTAATTTTTATTTGAGGATTATTTTGAATGGTTTTTTAACATTCGGAGGACATGTAATATGATTTTTGAATGTTTGAGGGGTTACTTATATAATGTTATTTGAGGGATTATTTAAGAGAAAAATAATTTTTTAAGATGAAATTGATGGTTTATCTTAACAAATTCCTACAAACCTGTATGGGTATTTTTATGTTTGAGAAAGCTAGTTATATTTTTTAAATATATTGTTATGTTTGATTAAAAGTAATTAACTTTAGTGTTATATGTTTTTTAAGTTTAATTGTATTTTTGTGTGATTATAATTTTTTAGATATAAAAAATTTTAATTTTAATAATGTTAATTAGATATTTAAATATTATAAT
>JAMLFT010010338.1:0-11922 GCA_026544285.1 Pachyrhizus erosus
ATAAATATGTTAAAATTATACAAATAATAATAAAGATATACCATATTACTATTTTTATAAATTATTATTTTTATTAAGTGAAAAATTTTACATGAATAAACAATAATAATATTAAAAAATATTATTATAATAATAGTAGTCATGATAATGTTAGTATAATAGTGATGATGACAATGACAATAATAATGATAAATGATGATAATGACATAATAATGATAACAATAACAATAATAACATTGATATTAGGATGATAATAGTGGTATCAACAATAAGTAGTTACGTTGATAATAATGATAATAATAAGAATATTTATTATCAAAATAATAAAGGTGTATTTTTTAAAAAATTAAATTTAAATTCTTAATTTTTTTATTTAGATATAATTTTTAAATATATTTTATTTTAAAAATTATATTTAAAAATAAAAAAATCACAATTATTCCTATAAACTAAGCTTTTCATTTTCAATTTTATTGCTGATGATTCACATGATAAGCTGCGAGGGGATTGGGCCTCCAGTTTTTTGTTTCTCTCTCTTTGATGGCAATTGCTTCCTGGGTAATCTATGGTTTGCTTTTTGCACGCAATGTTAATTTAAAACAAAATTGAATTCCCAAAAATATTTTGATGTTTGCTTGGACGTTGCTTCTTACTGTAGGAAAGAGCGTGCCGACAATAGCCACCAGGACACACTACGACATCTGCAATACTATTTTCATAGTATCCGAAATAATACAAAACAAAACATATCTTAGATTCACTAAAATGAAAGAAGAAAAAACATGTAACGAGGGAAACAATGAACTAACTTACTTGCAAGGAGGCATGAGTAATACAAGTATATCAAACTAATGCTAGAACTAAGATTTGCGATCACTCTGGTGCTTGCAACAAAATAAATGCATTTTCATTTGTGTAGATTTTCGAAAATACAAATTTAAAACTATTTTTTTTTATACATTACAGATTGACTAATTCAGAAAACATATGTTTTCTAGATTATTTAATCCAAAATTTTAATACATAACTTATGGATTAAGGAATCCGTTACACATAAACATTAGTATACCTTTTTGAATCCATGAATCTGGAATGAATTTTTGTTAATTCTGGAATTTGCGAATTTGAAAAGGTACAACAATGTTTGTGTTACGAATTTAGCGTTCTGAAAAAAACCAAATACCAAAAAAAAAAAGGGAAAAAAACTTACCTAAAAGATGAAAAATGATTTGGCTTGTGACAAGGGGAGAGAGGTATAAGCGATTCAGCATAGATAGAGACAGAAGCTCAAGAGAGTTGAAGGAGGTACTGTGGAGGAAGGAAGATCAGGAAAAAACTTATGAAATGAGAAGTGTAATGTTGGGATATTAGAAATTAGGGAGGTGCAGATAGCAATTTGCCTCTTTGAGTTGTACTGTTGTAGTATTAGTTTTCCAGCCTGTAGTGAACTGCACATTTTCTTTTGGGCCTCGTTCAAAATAAAAGGAAAACTCAGCAAAAAGTGTCTATAATCTTTTAACACTTTCTCTGTCAGTTTATTGTTTTAAAAATTAAATATTATGATTATGAAAATAAAATTAAGATGATTTAAATTATAGGAAGTAAAATAGAAATATAAAAAAAATAATTAAACCTTTTGAAATTTATAAACTATTGAGTCAAGGATATTTGTCTTGTGGTCAAATGTTCTATCTGGACTCCAGAGGGTATATTGGTGCCTTGGTATATATTAATTAGGAAATACAATTTTTTTCATAAGAAATACAATTTTTTTCATAAGAAATACAAATTTTTCATAAAAAAAGAAATACAAAATTTTTAGGAAATCGTAAAAAAAGTGACATTTACCAAAAAGAAAAAGAAAAAAAAGAACAAATAGCTTTCATAACATTTACGTTCCAGATCTGAAACGGAACCTCTTTCTCAGGTTTGATAAATCTCCTCTGTTCAAAACTTTCTTGTTCTTCGTGTTCATCATACACCACGCCAAATTCAAATACCCTTCAGGTAATTCTGCGCTTTTTTCTTTATGCTGAATCGGTTTGTTTTCCTTCCTTAAACATTTTTCATTGGGGTTGCTACCCACTACTTGGAGCACAACACTAAGTTAGATTCCTTGTGATTTTCATCCATTATCTGTGATTAGGAATACCCATGTCACCAATTTCACAAGCTGTGGGTTTTAGTTGGATATTTTCAAGTGTTTGATTCTAGGGTTATTTGTGCAAATTTTGGGGTTTTGGAAATTTAGGTTTAGTTGAGATCTTTCTGAAACGGTTTTTGGAGAAAGTTTTGATTTTGAGATTTATGAGATATTAACTGTGGAAGGAGGGAGGAAGAAAGATGATGGGTGAGAAGTTTTGTGTGAACGAAGAAGACAAGGGTGTATTGGAATCTGTGTTGGGTGCGGAGGCTGTTGCGTTCTTTATTTCAGCACTTTCTAATAATATCTTTTCCGGCGTGGTTGTGCCGTCGGCCGGTGCTGACCCGGGTCTCCGGCAGCGGTTGAGCCAGCTTGTTGATGGTTCCAAGTGGAATTATGCTGTGTTTTGGCAGGTTGCTGGCTTGAAATCTGGTGGTTCTGCCTTGATTTGGGGTGATGGGCATTGCGGTGATTCCAAAGGGGAGAGGAATGGAGTTGGGAAGGAGGATGAGCAAGAGGTGAGAAAGAAGGTGCTGCAGAAGCTTGATGCCTGCTTTGCTAGGTCTGTATTAAAAGAGGCTAATTATGCGAGATTGGATAGGGTTTCGGATTTGCTCATGTTTTACTTATCCTCGATGTGTTATATATTTGGTTTTGATTCACCGTGTGGTCCTGGCAGTTCTTTCAAGTCTGGTAAACCAATTTGGGCTTCTGATGCTGCTGGTTGCTTAAACCAATTAGAATCTAGATTGTTTCTTGGGAAATTAGCTGGTCTTCAAACTGTTGTTTTTGTTCCTCTGAAGTCTGGGGTGTTGGAGCTTGGTTCGCTTGAAATGCAGCCTGAAGAGCAGGGTGTTGTGGAGATGGTCAGGACGGCATTTGGGGAATCCAGTTCAGGACAGCCAAAGGTGTTTCCGAAGATTTTTGGGCATGAATTAAGCCTCGGGGATACAAAATCTCAATCTATAACTATTAGTTTCTCTCCAAAGGTGGAAGATGATCCTGGTTTCACTTCAGACTCCTATGAAGTTCAAGCACTAGGGGTGAACCATGCTTATGGAAATTCTTCCAATGGTACTTTAGGGGACAGTAATGAAGGGAAAATGTTTCCTCAATTAAATCAAATGATGGGTGGGAACTTTAATGCTCAAGCAAGGGTGCCTTGTTTAGATCTCGGTAATGAAGACTCATCCTCAATTCATGCAGATGAGCGGAAGCCCAGAAAAAGAGGTAGAAAGCCTGCCAATGGGAGAGAGGAACCGCTGAACCATGTTGAAGCTGAGAGACAAAGACGTGAGAAGCTTAACCAGAGGTTTTATGCCCTGAGAGCTGTTGTCCCTAACATATCTAAAATGGACAAGGCATCTTTGCTTGGTGATGCCATTACCTTTATCACTGATCTCCAGATGAAGATCAAGGTGTTGGAAGCTGAGAAGAACATGATTAACAACAAGGACCAAAAGTTGTCATTGCCAGATATGGATTTTCAGGAAAGAGAGGATGACACAGTTGTGACAGTGAGATGCCCCTTAGATATTCACCCTGTTTCTGGTGTTGTTAAAACGTTCAGGGAGCATCAAATTGTGGCTCAAGACACCAATGTTTCAACTACAGATGATAAAATAATTCATACATTCTCCATAAGAACTGAGGGAGGGGAGGCTGCTGCTATACAGTTGAAAGAGAAGCTTGAAGCATCCCTATCCAAAAATTGACAGTCAGATCATATTTATGTGGAGCATCTCAATGCTTTTGTAAACCATGTTAGAAATACTTGTATGTTTGTCTTGTAGGCTGACATATAATTGTTCTTAGTGTACTTTGTTAGTTGTAATCTATGTTTGAAAATAGTTCAGGTCATTATCAATTACCTGAATTATGTACTAAAGTTGATTTCTTGATGTTAATGGATAATATAAGTTGAACTATATTTAATTTACCAATAATCTAAGTAAAAAAAATGTCATAACATTGGAGCATTTCTTTTTTTGCTTTACTTCGCTTGCAAAACTTGGACCATATGTTGATACATTTTTGTGCACTCGATGTATACATAAAAATTCATTCTCTGAAATGTGAAATTCAGAAAGAAATATTTACATGCTTGTTACGATTTTTTAAAATTTATTTTTGGGTATTGTTTATTTTCATGAAAGTAGTAATATTTTATTTAATTTCATTTTTTATCTCATAATAATGGGTGGATAAACTTTTTGTGGAAAGTTATTTTTTAACATAATTATAACTTTTATTTCTACTAATTTTTTTTAATCATTTTGAAGTTAAAAAAATATTTTTAGAAATATTAAAATCTAACTAAGCATATTTGAGTTTACTCGGCAATGTTGATTATAGAATTCCTGAAAATGTTATTATTGATAATGCTGATTATGCAAATAGTATACTTTGAAACAAATGTAACCTAATATTAAGATGGATCTGTTGGGGCTGGCTCAATTGTTTTACGAGAAATGGGTTTGGTTGCTCTTCGTTGTTAATTCTAATTGTGTTTAATGTGCTTTCTGCTTCTGTTATTTGTTTTATCTATTATGTGTTGTGTTGCGCTCTTTTGTTTATCCTTTCTTATAGCTTCGGTACAGTCGGCCTACAAAATTCCCAACCTTTTTTTGTCAGTGAAAAGAAGCCCAACCTATAAGTTATTGTTAATCGTTGTCATTTAGGAATCTGACTAAGGAATTAATTATAAATATTTTATTAAAAATTATATTGAAGATGCTTTTAAAATCGTAGGTATATTAATAACATTTTTTAACTAGTACTTAGGCATTGATTCGCATTTGTCAACTTATTATTATTCGTGATATTCTATGTTCGAGTATCATCTCACCTTAATCTTAAATGATAGAGTATCAGTTTAATTAAATTTTCTTTGACAAGTATGAAACTATATGGGATCTATTGCATTATTTTTATTTTATAAAAAAATACATTTAAGTGGATATATATTAATTGCTTAGATGAAAAAGAGAGTGAATTCCCAAAAGGTTTAAGGATAATTCTAAAAAAATAAATTGTTGAAAATATTGATTTTACTGATTAAATGAACTAAATACATTAATTTTTTTTTGAAAAGGTTAAAGTATAAAAGAAATAATGTTCACGTTTATGTTGTTTAGCATTATACAAGCCATTTTGATTATGTGTGAAGATTGTTATAGATACTAGATGTGTAAGACTACTTTCATTTGCGATGAATAATTTCATCTATCTTTTTCTATTCTCTACATAAAATAGCAGTTTTATTCGCTTATCTAAAAGATGAAGAGCATGTTTGGTACGGCTGGAGGAGTAAATTAGATTTGAGTCACGTCCTACCAAAGGGAAATAGAAAAAGTGTAAACAAACGTGAAAGGATCAAAATACATGTGACATGGTTCCTTATGACGAAATCAACGTCTCATTCCATTATCGTAATTTAAGTGCCCGTTGTCTGAATGCTATGTTTTCCGTATGTTTGGTTTAGCGTTGGAACCAAAAACGTGAAAATTTTAAGCTATATAAAGTAGCTTTCAGGTAGACGTGAGAGTTGGAGGTAGATTTTACTTGGCTTGATGCTAAATCAAACATGCCGTTCTTGAATTAAGTACTTGAATTTATAATTATTAGTCATTTTAGTTTCTAAAGTTATGAAAAAAAATTTAATCCTTAAAACTAACGACTATTAACTATCTTAGTTCCTAATACTAAGGATCTATACCTAAATTTGAAAATTATAATAATTTTTTTTTTTTTTATATTATTGGATTGTTAACAATAGGAACAATTTTTTTTTAGATTATTTTTATCAACTGTCAACATTGGTATATTACAATGTCAACTAAAAAAAAAGAAGTTAAATTTGATTTTTAAAATAATTATTATAAAAATTAATATATTTATCATATATTATCGTATATATAAATATTTTTTTTAATAAAATAAATGTTTTTTTTTCAATTTTTTATATATGTTTGTCTAAACTGTTCATTTTAACAAAAGTTCATTTTATGTTTTTTTTAATAAATAAATTTTATATGCTTCTTGACAAAACGTTTCTTTTATTTTTGAAGTTTAAATAAATTGATTCATTATTTTTTTATAATATAAAAATTAAATTGGCAAGTAATTTTAAGAATTAATTTGGTGTAGTCTTGTGCATTTTGAAGAAGAAGAAAAAAAAAAAAAAAAGAGAAAGGAATTCTGTATCTCTGGCTGGAAGGTGGAATCCCAGTATGTTAAAACTTTTCTTAGGCAGAATGGTGGATATAGTTGTATTTTTTCAACATTTACTTGGGAGATTGATGAATGAGTTGGACCAAAGAAGAGAAAACAGCCCCATTCCCTGAAAGGTGCAAAAATGAAAATATCAATGTAATGTATGTAAGAATTCCATGAATCTGATCTACTTTACTTTGCTCATGGAGTCTGCTGCTAAATGGTATAGGTTTGGCCGTGTTCATCTTTATCACTCTTTTTGTTTGATACTTCCTTCTCTTAATTCTCAATAATTTATCAAATTTTTTTTCTCTTTTTTTTATTTGAATTCCCCTCTGCCGTTCCACCCACGCGTCTTTTCTACATTTCAATAATCCATTCAATCCTCAGCCAAAGTAGAAATTCTTTTTCAAAAGTAGGGTTTATAACTATACTCAGCAACGCGAATTTTGTCAACCTAAAGACATAAAAAAAAATTTAAGTTGAAAACGTCTTTATTTATTTCAAATGACTTTTTGGCTGTTCAATTTGTTTTCTACATGATATATCTCCACGCATGCTTGTAATGACCCAAATGTTAATCCCCCACTTAGTATTGACAACTTTTGTTAGGGATTTTCAATCCTGCTGAAAAAGCATATTTATTTATCTAATTAACAAATACTCGTTTAATTAAAATATAATGTTCCCTTTTTTTTTCTTAACTCATTTAAATTTTTTATTCTAAAATGTCATCATATAACGAAATATTAAGTTTTATTTTTTATTTTTATGAATTTGATCTACCCTTTACTATATCGAATGATCCGATAAAACCATTAAGAATAATAGAACTTTTCTTGTCATATTTTAACGTAGTTGCATTTTTAAAGTTGGATGTCGTCATGATTAATTAAGTTAAAAAATTCCTCTACTAATATATTTTATACCGTGAAAACAGCTAATAATTATTAAGATTTGCATAACAATAGACTTTCAATTAAAAATGTTATATTAGAATGAGCAATTCTATTTAGTAACAAGATGTTTTAGGCACAAATACGTACGAATTCATGCAAATGACTTTTATTGGTGATTGTTTAGGTACCTTGAAAATTGGGATGACTCTGGTAGTTTGCTGTTCCGAACCAATAAAAAATACTTATTTATATATTACGATACATAATAATTTTTAATAGAATTGTAAATTTTATAATTGCAAAGTTCAGTTTATTGTTTTTTTTTTTCAAATTCAATATTAAACATGAAAATATATGCAAGTGTAAATGAAATAGGCAACAAAAGTAAACTTTGATTATTTAGCTATTAAAAAATAACAAATCTTAAATAAATAGTTCATTTTATTAGTTGCATATTACTCATAAAGTGGATATTACAAATGTGTATTTCTAATTTATTGATCTACTCAAGAAAAGCACGGATGATATTCTTTGAAATGTGGAAGTACGGTAGAATTTTCCTTCTTTATTGGTTAATTGATTAGTAAATTAAATAATAATAAAAAAAAAAGAGGTCAAGGAATGAAACAAAAGAACAGCCAAGCTTCGTGGATAGAAGTCGGTATCCAAAAATTTCGTAGGAAGAAGCATCAGTTTTTATCTATGAAAATGCTACTTAGTATGAAATAATTGACGAAAACTAGCGCAATAATGTGTTTTATCTAACCATTTTAACTGTTGAAATAGTTATTAAGAGACATTAATTGTATTAATATTTTTATGAATATGTTCATTAGCCTTCTCATTATTCTAGTTAAAAGTATTTTTTTTAACTATCAGACCTTTTTAAAAATTATTTATATTTATTTGTTAATTATATTTTTATTTTTTTATTTAATTTATACATATATTTATTGTAAAATAGAAGTAAAAATGGATAAAATAAAAAAACTTATTATATTTTTTAATTTTTATATAAAAACTTTAAAAGACAAATAAAAAAATAAAAGTAGTAATTTTTAGTATATTATTTGTGTTTTAAGCACTAGGTAGTAAGTACTTTGCATTAAGTACGATTGAAAGAAATGTAATTAAAAAAAAATCATATATGATCACTTAATGTTTTTTTTTTTTTTTAGAATAATTGATGATTACCAATTAACTATAGATGCCAGTGTTTTTTGTTTCACCACTTGCTGCGGATTAATGGCTGTTTCCTTAGTCCAAGTCACTGTGTGTTGATTTGTGGAATTAATATTGGTTCCAAATTTTCAACCTTCAAAGCAAGAAACCATTTCCAGTCAAGCAAGCTAGCCACCAGTACAGCACCGAAAGCACGGGTCTACCCATCTGCTTACCATTTTTCAACCCCAATTCCTATATAAACAAATGTTTTGTGCACATCACATCATCCCCTCACAAACTCACAAAAATATTCATTCCAGTTCTAGCCCTACCAAAAGGGCAAATTAAATTCCTTCTCAACAACTACATAAAGTGCATTTTGTTTTTGTTTCATGGTCATGGCTTCCTCTTACAAGAAGACCCTCCTCACGGTTCTGCTAGTCATCTTCACCATTTTGGTTATGTCTCCTCAATTTGGAGCAGCTTGCAGGCCATTATCATCACAAGGTGATCAATGGCCTAGGCAAAATATGTCTCTCTTTTCGTCCATTCTACGAGGCCCAGCACCACCATCACACCGGGATCCAATTCACTCATAATATGTTTTTGTTTGGAATCATGGTGAATCACCTTGAAAAATTATGCTAGCCTTGAAGTCATTACTCTCTAGCATGGTGGAAAAATCGTGGTGACACCATGCTTTCAACGTGGTTCCAAACGTAATATAAGCCAGCTTCACTGCACATAGCTGAAGCGGTTATTATTAATTAGCAAGAATGTTAACCAATCCCAAAAGCTTTTGATATGCTCTTGGAGACAAAAAATTATATATGACATCCTCAGTGGGTGTTTTGCAGTCCAATTAAGTTTTAGTATTTGACTTGTTCAATAAATTGAACTTGGTTCCAAATTTCCAAAACATTCTCAGACGAGGGACAGGTCAATTCATAGTCCCATCTACCAAACAACAGAGAGAACTCAATAATCTCAACCTCTTATTCCCTTTATAATTAATATTATTGCGTGTCTATTGCTTCCTACCACGAAACATGCACACCACATATATAGGAGTATATCACGAGTTCACTAGTAATTTATTATGAAAAGGAACATAAAAGATAGCATTACTTTTTTGTTTCAATTACTAAATTACAGGGAGAACATGGTCATTGCCTTCTCATAGTTCTGCTGAATGCTGCTTAATTTTTTTACTCGCCAGAAATCCTTTTTATTATAATTTTTTCCTACACATTACCTTCTTTTTTTTTTTTTTTTTTTTTCCACTTGGAATTTACGCATCTCAAAAAAAGTGTCAAATGATCATTTTTTTAAAATAGATATATATGTTGATAGTCACAACTAGCTAACGTTTATATTATGAGTTATACTATTATTTAATTAAACATCGTGTTTTGCACAGTATCTTCGACAACATTCATCCTCTATTTATCACTTGATTATTCTCTTTTCTAATATAGATACATTTCAACATATTTCACAAAAGTCAAAAGAATAACAAATGGCTCAAAATTTTTGTGCAAAAAATATTATTCTTTTCTCGTGGTCCTTTTGGATGCTCTTAGAAAAGGTACCAATATATTTATTATTTATTACGTTTGCATTCAGAAAATTCTTACCCTATATTAATCCCCTGGTTTAAGTGACCAGTTCTTTGCCTTTAGAGCTACGTATCTTAATTTGCACCATTTTTGGTAACCATGTTCAATCTTCACAATGAAATGGCTCAGTGACTCAGTCATGTTGTCACAAATTCTAAGTAAACCCTTAATTTAAAAGTAGCAGTCAAGACAAAATGGTAAAACGACAATTTCTTTTCCAATAAAACGTTAATATTGAAAACAAACTAGCCTTCTATAAGTACATATGGGAACATTCGCCCATGCAAACCTACCAAATCGAAGAGCTGATTCGTTGTTTGTTTGACAAATTAACACTCCCATATATAGGATCAAGATTGAATAATTTTCACGTAAGGACAGAAACATATCACGTCAATAAAAAATGACATATAAATTTTTTAATAAATTATATTTTTAAATTTTTATTTATTTAAAATAATTAATAGTACTAAATTAATTAATTAAAAATTTAAAAATACTATTCAATAAAAAAATTACACAAATATCAAACTCTTTGAAACCATAATAAATAATGAGTTGTGAATTATTATTTAATTGATAATAAATATTAAAATTAAAAAATTATTTAATAATAAGAGATTAAAATAAATAAATATTAAAGTTAATTTTTTAAAGATTAAAATTAAAAAAAATATTTTTTAAAAATTAAATTTATATTTAATCATAAAATATAGACATGTGTATTCATTGCAAAGTCGTAGTATACTTTTTCTAGTAAGAAATACCAAATTAAACTACATCCATTCGATATACTTACGCAAGGACATCGGTAGGTACATACATCTAAATATATTTATTGATAGATAACAAACTTAAGAATCGCATGGGTTCAGTTTTATATTTTAATTAGTACTCAGGACCACACTACCTTTAATTTACTCCTCTCCGTTTATTTTTTTTATTGAGTAATTGGTTTCGTAACATTATACAAAAGTGAGTTTTTTTTTTTTTTTTTTTTTACCAAACTAGTATAAATTAAATTAAAAAAATGTAAATTAAAAACAAAATTCTAATTTGAGGCTGTTTTCAACACATGATATATGTGTATACGTCACATTCACAATGGCATAACTACAAGGTAGGTAACATGTGTTACACAACTTTCTCTTTTTGACAGAATGTGTTACACAACTTATTACAACTGCAATTTACACACTAAAATGATCACATGTGCGATTATAAATGTTACAATTATTCCCTGTAGGCAACACTAGCAACATGCATGCTCAACACTATTAGGAGATGCCATATATTACATGTTGCGCACGTTCACCGTGCTCAACACTATTAGGGGTTGCGTGCGATGATGTTGCGTCAGCAATGAAAATTAATTTGCTCCTTCGGTACATGTCAAAATCTTACATATTGTGCACAATTATTGAAAAAAATTAGAAATCTAAAAATACTTTATTTTATTTTACTTATAATAAATTAATAATAAATAAATATAAAGTTATACTTTGTTGATGAAATACTATAAATATTAAATTAACTAATAAAATTAAATCACATAGATACAAAAAAGTTCATATTCAAAATTGATTAAAAATACTAAATGAACGATCATGATTAAAATATTAAATTAATTAATTAATTAAAAATTATATTACATAAAACCAAAAACTTTATATTAAATCAATTAAAATATTATTTGGCAATATAACAAAATTTGACTGTATATTGTATATATATTGTTTTAAACAATTTAACAACTTTAACAATCTTACAAAGTAAACAAAGTAGAGATATTTTCTTTGTTTACACTTAGGTATGTTGGACAAATCTTACATATTAATTAATTTTTAATTTTTTATTAATTAAAAAATTACTTTGACAGTTT
>JAMLFT010010339.1:0-11921 GCA_026544285.1 Pachyrhizus erosus
ATGTTAAATGATTTAATAAAAATAATATAATATTTTTAATTTTTTTCAACTTAAAAAAGTTACATTCCTACTTTTTCACGGAAACAATATTTTTTAATAACATAACTAAAACATATTGTTAAATATTGTTTTCTAGAAATATTATTCTTTAAAAATAAATCAAACATAAAAACAAACATTTTTAACTTCACACTATCTGAAAAACAAAATTTTCTTGTACCGAATGCTTTCTAAAAATTAGTGTGTTATAAATTAAAAATAATTTAGTGATTATTTTTGTATACATTTAAAAAAAGTTAATTTATATTTGTTTATAATCATGAAAATATTTTTTTTAAAAAAAAGCAATAATTATATGGAAAAAAAAACTCAAAATAACTTTTAATTTTAAGCAAATTTTAAATGTTTATTATTATTTTAAAAAAGTAAAAACATATGCATAGAAAAAAGAAAGTAATTATATTTTTAAAAGTGATATTAGAAACCCAAACTAACATGTGGTCCTCATAGATATTCGCGTATTTGAATGTTGATGGAATTAATTACTATCTTGGAAAATTGGGGTGGGGAAGTCCTTTAAAGTATGTTTCTAAACTAAGTGTGGATATAGTAATTCATTTTCTTTATTTTCTTTATTTTCTTTTATGAGTAGCAAGTAACCTTCAGTAATCTGGCTAAGTTTTTCTGTGTAAACTGTAAACACACACAATTATTCCCTTGGTCTGGGTTGATTTTGAGTAGCAATCCTTTATTTAATTTTAAGTATATCATAATTTCACCGACTAAAATTCTAAAGTAATAAATACGTCATAACTCATTCATTTTATATATAAGCTTAATTTTTAAGAGTTATCCTCTCTCTTAAATATGATCGATCACCAGAAATCATGTTTACGAACCCCATAAATAAAAATAAAATAAAATAAAAAACAACAGAAGATGATGCAACACTTCCATTACGTTTTATTTTATTTTTCTAATAAAAGGATCTACAACTTTCTTTCCCCACTTTCCTTTGTAGAGTGAAGTGCAAGAAGGATCAAAAACTTCATGTAAGTATAATCATATAATTTTTATTGAAGGAACATATGATCGTGAGAGGAAGTTGTGGCCTCAAGAAGAAACCTTTTAAAGCGTGATATAACCATTTTTTATCATCCACTCCAAACTCCAGTGATTGTGGACGTTTTTGAAAGCCCAATAGGCCCACCCAAATGTTGCTCTCCCATAAACGTCTAACTGAGCCCTGGCGAATCTTTGATAATCTTCTTTTGTAGCTCCATTTACTTTCCATTCAGCAGCCCATTCACCTAGAATTCAAAATAACAATATTCAAAATAACAATATTTAGCTAGTTTGTATCTTAATTTACAAACACACTAAGTCTAAATTAAAATCAAGAGCTATCATTTGATTTGATTTTTTTTTTTTTGGATAAAGTATCATTTAATTCTTTGCTGTAGAGAATGATAAGCTATGACATATGAGAACATATATTTTATAATTTCATAATTTAAAACATTAGTCATACTTTTAAACTATTATCATTAGAGTAATTAACTCTTAGACATATGTATGTTTGATATGTTTGTTAATTTTTATGATAATTATCTTAAAAAATATATTAATTATGTGATTTTTTATTGGATGACAATATAAATTTTTATATATTAACATTACATAATCATTAATTAGACTATGAATGTCATTAAAATGGCTTTATTCGAAAGTGTTACCATAAAATATGAATTAAAATCAATCTATGTTAATATCCAGGGAGAATGAAGGATCATTTGAAGACTTACCAACAAAAGTAAGAGGACCATTTGAGGTTGTAACATAACTCAACTGTGATGAGCGATTGTTGTAGATGAAATCAATGTTCTGTTGGACAGTCATGCCATTAAATACATCTTCAAAGAGGTTGTAGTAGTGAACATCAATCACAGATCGCATAAAGCCATTTGCAAGAGGGAAGAGTTCCCTAGCATCTATGGGTCCTAACCTATTTGATAACACCACATAAGCTGTGGGAGAGTGCCTGCGCACTGCATCATAACCAGCCTTATAATACTTGTTCAGGGTCTCTACTGTCACACCAGATGCTGAAGGCTCATTTAGTAGCTCAACTGCATAAAGGCTTGGGCTTTTTGCATACCTGAAATGAGAGCAATATAAGAATGGTTGGTCATTAGTTTAATAGCAATGTATTATCAGAATAAAATGTTTTAAATTATCAACTAATAATGTTATTTTTTGAAGGTAGTTATTATAAAAATTTATAAATTTATAATATATATGATAATTTGTGATTAAATAATCATATAAAATAATTTTATATTGTCAATATATAATTTATTTTCATTAATGATTGAGTTTAATGATTATCTTGTTAATGTAAATATTTTTATATTATCAATTAATTAAAAATTATTATTAATATGACTTTTATAATATTTATATTAACAATTAATAAATTTATCAGATGTTGTGATTTATAGTTTGATAAAAACATAAACTTAATTTTATGTATATATTTATTTTCTCACTAATATCTGAGTTTAATCGTTATGTTCAGTTAATATTAAAAAAATTTACACTATTAATCAATCATTATTGATGTAACTTTTCTTATTAATGATTGTATATCTTCTAAGCAAAATTGAAAATAACATTCTTTAATTAGAAGATAAAAATAAGATGTCTTTATGAATAAAAAATAACTTATATATTAAAAGTACAAAAAAATTTAAATTATTATCTAATCATAAATTATTATGTGTAGTAATTTTGTTAATTTTTATAATAATTATTTTAAAAATTATACTTACAATAATTTATTAATTTTTTATTAATTAATAGTGTAAAATTTACACCGATTAATTATAAAAATTAAACTCATTTATAAAACAAAGTCGTATAGCTAAAAGATATAAACCTTGCGGTTAGGAAGTCTATAACTTGAACTGTTTGTTGAATGGTTTCATCTGTTTCTCCCCATTCTAGTGAACCATCTCTTGAAGAGCTATGCTCAAAACCATTTTGAGAACCGGGTGCAGCATGAAGATCAAGGATGATTCTCAATCCATATTCCCTGCAAGTTGATCATTAATTAATTCCAATATTATTCTATTAATGTGAAATATTGGTAATCCTCAACTAACCCATTTATACTTTGGAATTATCTAGCTAAAGCCATATAAATACTAGAAAAGAAAGTTTATTAGTTTATGGCCTTACTGTGCCCATGAAAAGGCATTATCTAGTGCTTTCAAGGAACCTCCAACATATGGTGGGGGTGGAGTTGGATCACTTGCTATCCACCAGCCAATTGGAATTCTAACAGCATTCAGTCCATTGCTTGCCATGAACTTGAAATCATCTTCAACAATAAAAGTGTTCCAATGTTCCTGTGGTAACACTCATCTATCGTCAACCATTCACACAACAACTTGCTAGATAAACATCGAGAATTTGGAAAATTCCATGTGCACGATAAAGATTGACATATGCAACAATAGATCAATAATTAATAGGTTAAATTAATTTATAACTTCATGAATGATTTTATAATTTTTAATTAAATCTCTAAATTATTTTCTTTTTTAATTAAATCCTTAAATTTTTATTTATTTTTTAATTTGGTCTTTCTGTCAAACTACCATTATAAAAAGTTAATTATAAAGATATAGTTATCCATAAATATAATATTGTTGTTTCTACAAAACTACACTAATTCAAATATTCTTTCAAAAAAATTTTTAAATTTCATCTTACTAAAACTTTACAGCAAACTCCCACAATTGAATTTTTCATAAAAGAGGTTAGATGGAAGGATTCAACATAAAAACAAATACAAATTTAAGAATATAATTAAAAATACATAAAAAGTTTAATTAAAAATTACCGAATAGTTCAATTACCTATAAAATAATTTAACCTAATTAAAAACATATGACAATTGTGGAAAGAATTTTACAACTGTGTGCTGCCAACTAACATTGAAGACTAAAATTTTTAATTTGTTGTTGTAATTTGTTATAGATGACAGTGTTTTACAGTGCTATATATTATTTTTCAAATTTTATAAGTTTTAAAAATACATGTACAAGGGAGATATAGTGAATGTTTAGATTTTAGTTAAAAGAAAATCGATAGTATTTTTATTCTCAAAACAACAATTCCTTCCTTCCTTTTTTATTGTGTACATTAAAATTTCTAAAATACTTTTCTAGCTTTTATCTAAACATAGCCATACTTAGTTTCAAGAAATATTTGTCTTGTTTAAAAGACTTTCATTAATTGAAGAACTTATAATTTCTAAACTTGTAAATAAAAATCAAACTAAAGCAAACGGTCACTAGGCCTTGTGGTTCATTGTTTTGACCCATATCTCATGCTGTAGAAATGACCTGCAACCTAAGGCACTGTATATCAATTATTTGACTTTTTATTGTGCTATACCTTCATAACTTGGGAAGCTTGTGTGGGGCCATAACCATTTGTTACTTGGAATTCCCCACGCGGCCCTCCAACGTTTGTCATTACAAAAACTGATGGGTCATCATCTCTCCATCCGTTAACCCATGATACATCAGCAGTTACCAGATTCTCTGTCTTTGCCTGCAACCATCCCAATCCCATGCATCAATCAAATAGTACTCTATGTATGCATGCATCATTAACGTTTAGAATATCACACTTCTTATATGGATAAATTTGTTACATACTCTTACACTCTGTTTGTGGTCCTAACTTATTTTTAAATGATACATAATTAAAAATTTTAATTTAAAAGAAAAAATTAATTAAATTTAACTTCGTGTCTGTAGAAATTGCCTAAGACTATATAATAATCTCAGATTTTATAATAATTTGTCCTTTAGACGTAGCAAATTAAGAGATCCATAATTTTTCAATACGAAGTAGTAACTACTTTTATGTCACTAGTCCCAAAATGTGGTGGAAGCATTATTTTCACCCTTCACCAAAAGAATATTAGAAAAGACAAAGAAGTAGAGGAAGAAGAACAATCACCTGCAGGAAGTTTCCATTGGAAGCTTTGATTCGAACACGGTTCGAATTACTACTTTCCTTTACAATTTGAAATGTCTCAGAATTAGTGGGATTATAGGAAACAGCTACGACTTTAACCCCATCTAACCCCACAAACTGTTTGTTGAACACCCTGAATCTGAAAGTGTTCTGGTTTAGCCTCCACAACTGTACACAATATAACAGGTAACATCATCATCAAAATGTATCATGGAATCACTTTTTAACCCAATTGAGCTATAATCAATTAAGGAATGAATAACATTAAGATAATACATAGGATATTTAGCTCACTCACTGAAAATGTTTCCCAACCCGAAGCAGTTGGGCGATTTGCAACTATGGTGTTTCCTCCGCCGGATTCCGCACAAACATATTTTTGTGTTGTAACAGATTTGAATTGAAGACCAGTTCCATCCTACAAAAATCGAGAGCAAGAATTTCCCATGAAATAAGATTACTAAAACAATATAAGCCTAAATGAATACGTATGTGTGATAATTAGTAATTTAGTATGTGGATTGTAAAAAATAAATATTTTTAATATATAAATTATATTTTATATTTATAATAAATAACTTGTATATTATTATAACATTAACATATTTTTAAAATATATTACAATTTACGTTAAAATTAAAGATATAAGAAGTTAAAAAGAACTTTTTCTTAAAAGGACTCTCATAAAAGAAAATCAATTAAAAATATATTCGTTGAATAATGATAATTAAAAATATTTTTTTTATCTAAAATAGTTTTTTAAATTTATAAATAGAAAAATTATAAAAAAAAATTATTTATATTTACTGACCAATAAATCTTGATTTGGAATGCCATCAAAGAGAGAAGGTTTCATCCAAGCTTCAGTAACTAACCAACCACCTAGATTAACTGCTTTCAGTCGAAACTCAGGATTTGGTGCTCCATGGGAGAAGGAAAGCATACTAAACAAGGTAAGCAAGTTAAGAAGCAATATTTTGAGGTTGACATGGCTCGTCATGATTAGATGTATGTGATCTTTGTCTCTCTACCTTGCAATGATTTTGCTCATGAATTATGTATGTATATATAGGGAATGAAGAAGTGTAGTGTAGTTAAAATCTGGGAACTCTGACCAATTGCAGATTGCTTTGATGATATTAAATGCCAATAATAGCAATATTGGTATCTTCATAGTTGAAATTGCATCACCGCCATCTTTTTCTTTCATTGGCTCGTGATTTTCATTTGATTATTTGTATTTTCTCCACAGGGATTAAACATGTTCGATTAAACATGTTCGATTTCTTTAAACAGGGATTAAATTATCTATTATTCATGGTTAGATATTTTTTTGGGGGGAGTGGGGTTGAATTTAGTATTAACTTACCTATTAAGAGTTGAAGCCACCGTGGAATAGGCCGGCGCGGAGGGGTGTTATGAGGAGTGACAGCCACACAACTTTAATTTGAGGATCGAAATTTTTTTTCGATGTTTTAAGTATCAATTTATCTTGTTGGTTTTTTCCAAAATTCCTTCAAATTTCAACTTATATGTCTAAGTATTAAAACTAACAAAATGTACTAAGGAATGCGTGAATCAACCGGTGTAAAATTATTTTAACTTAGCCGGATGTTTTAAATTCGAATTTTAAATACTAGGGATTTTAATAATTCATTCAAACAAAAATTATTTATAATATAGGATACATGCGGTTTATAAAAAAAATTAATAAAATTTTAATTTATATCAAAACATTAAAACTTATTGCGTACACTGTTTGTATTTATATATATTTATGAGTAGCAAAAATATTTTATAAGTAATAAAATATATCATTTTTAATAAAATTATATTATTATTTTCATGCTATATATGTTTATATTTTAGAGTAGAGAAAACCCTTATTTTCATCTCTAAAAGATATACATATTAACAATTTGATACTTGAAATATTTTTAGACACAAAAAAGTTTTGGAAAATTTTTATTAGACACATTAGTTCTTCCGATAGTCTCATTCAATTATTACTACAACATTAATCTAAAAAAGTACATAATTATGGACATTTTGATCTCTAAAATAATTATGCATTTAACTAAATTAATCTTTCAAAGTTATGTATTATTGACAAATTAACCCATGAAAGGGCTAACATGCCCAACGAAGAAAATTTTCAAAAATTATCTTGTTTCTAAAAGTCTTTCAAGGACGAAATGGAGGTTTATTCTTTTAGAATATTTATGCATAAAAGGATTTTATCTATTGTTTTGTCTTAGGTCTATAAAATGTCAAAATCAACTCTACCATAAAAGAATTAAGCATTGTGGTATCGTTTAGTAGTTGAGGGACATGAATATGTGTGTAATTTGATTTAACTGTTTAATTTCTTTTTAGTATATATAATTTGTTTGAGGGAATTTCTATTTACTTTTTTTTTCTCAATTCACACTATTATTAGAATTGAAAGAACTTTTTATTTTTTACGAGTTTCACATAAAGGATCATACTTGTACACAAGATTTGGAAATCTCCTTACGAGGAGTTATTCTTATTTAGCTTAGAAATTAATCTCAAGTTTGCATGCTCAAATTTTTTTATGACAAATTTAATTATTATCTTTTATGGATACTAAACATGTTACACTTTAATTTGAGAGATCTTTGAAGTCGATTTTATAAAGGTTATTTTGTCTTTTGATACAAAATAGTAATGAACCATCAATTTCTTATTATAGAGTCACCTTTGTTAAAGAAGCTTCATGCCTAATGTCACACAAATGAGTTATGCTTGACAAGTTAGATCATAGTCCTTCAACAAATAAGACATTATCAATGAAAGGGAAAACATGTTCACCTATTTTACCTATCCCAACTATTTTGTCTTTCTAGTTACTTTTAAAGGTAACCCACCCACCATACTTGGGCCTAAAGTCTTGGAACATTGACATTTCTTGTCATGTATCATGAGCAGCCACTATTTACATTCCATGATTGGGATATTTTTCCTATTATCAAGAACATCTACAATAAGAATAAACATATTCTTAAGTACCAAACTAGACTCAAATCCTTTCTTGTTAATATTGAAAGCCTTAAATAGTTTCTATCTTGGCTTGTCAATACACTTGGATGTTATGTGTCTACCTTTTTCATAATGTTTTTAGTAAGAAGGGTTAGAATAATCTTTATTACATTGACTATTTTTTTTTCTTATTGTATCCAATACTAAATGTATCATTTGAGTTTCTTCTATATTTCAAAATCTTATCTAAGTTTTAATTAGATCCATTAACAAATTAGGCTAATCTTTCTTTTAAGTTATTCACTTATTTTTTAAGTTTTTCTAGTGAATCAAGAGATTTAACTTCAGAGAATTAAATCTCAAACTCTTTGGATAATTCTGAATTTTTTTTTTTCAAATCTTTGTATCCAATAGAAAGGTTACAGTAATTAAATAATAGTTCATGGTAAGCTTCTTGTAAAATAGATAATTCATGAAGTATTACCTTTTTTATTTAGTTTTTGAGTTTGTATTTGTCATGATGTAGACTTTGAATTCTTGATTTCCTTCATCCTTAAATGATGACATATGTTAAGATCTTCTTATGTTACCATGAGTCTTTTCTTTTTCTTCTTGAAAAAGGACTTCTTTTTCTCCTTCTCTAAGTTTAGACATTTTGAGTTGAAGTGTATTAGCTCTTACACTTGTAGTAGATTGTTAAACTCTTATATTTGGTTTTCTTAGAGAACTTTTTGGTGTAACTCTCCTAATTGAGTCCTTCTTCTTTCTTTTTTTTTTTTTTTTCACATGGAGTAGATCTTCTTGAAGATGAAGGATATCTCTTCTCCATCTAAATTTTTTTCTTTATATTTTTCATCAAAAGAATCTTTAGCTTTGAAAGCTTTATATAGGCCTTTAAGGCTATACACTTGCCTTTACTTAATGCTTCATCTTTCGTTAGTTATAGCTCATGAACTTTGAGAGTTCCAAGAAGCTCTTCCAAAGGTAGAGTCTTCAAACCCTTAATTTGAGGTATGCAAAGTTCTATCATGTAGTCTTTACTATCGAAGCAAACTTCAAAGAATTTTTGTTATGGGATCATGGTTATTATAAGTTTTTCAAAAAGACCTTAAGTTGTTAACCACGATTTGAAACTGAGCAAACATAAGTTCAATGGTTACATATTCTTTCATTTAAAATAACTTATACCAACGTACATGTATACTTATTTTAGAATCTTTAACCTATGAGGTTCCATCATACATTAGAGATAAAGCATCCCCATTGCTTTAGAAGATTTAAGGCTATGAACCTTCTTATATATTTTTTTTCAATTAAGGCACACATAATAAAGTTTCTAACCTTAAAGTTTAGGTGTTTTTTGTCTTGTGATCCTTTGTCGAGACAAAACAAGGGAGGTCTTCACCTCTCTCACATTTGAGAATGTAGTTTTTATTTTCTACAACATCCCACACGTCTATATAACAAACTAGTAGTCACAATTCTTGTAACATCTCAATATTTAAAATATACATATTACTTATCCAATAAATAAGTTATAGTTTAATATATTAACTTTATGAAGTTTAATAAAATATTAGATAATTCTAAGTCAAAAATTTTAAAATTACTAATTAGTCCTAACCAAAAAATAATAATGGATTGAAATTTTAATTTAAATAGTCACTAAATAATTAATTATAGTCATTTATATTAACTTTTCATAGATAAAGTTTGATTAATCCTAATTTAAGTTCATAAACTATATAATTTTATTTAAAACATCTTATTTGTAATTAAGTTATTATTTAATTAAATAAATAGTAATGTATTATTAAACAAAATAAAAATATTAAAAATTTCATGACGAAAGATAATTAATTTAATAATATTAATCAATCTAAGATAATGCAAGTCAATAAAATAACCTAACTTAATAAACAGTAATTAGATAATGATTTAAAAATAATAATAAAATAAGATATATAGATGTACAATGTAGTCCTAGAGTTAATGCAGGTCAAGTAAAGGAGTATGGCTACACGGTTTTATCCATATAAATTCAAAGATAAGATATTGAATAGATGGTAATTAATACTACTAGATTTTATTTCTTTTTACTCTATTTACAAATTAACTTAAGTCACATGCACTTTCTGATTAGTATACAATCAAAGCAAATATAAAATTCACGTAACTTATAAGACGGGAAAATAAAAATAAAAGTGTGAAATTTTTTATATTTTACATAAATTATATTTAATATTATATTTTATTCTTAAATTAATTATTTTAATATATAAAAATATTATATTTATATTCTTTTATATATTACATTAATTTTTTTTAATATTTTAAATTATTATACTGATATTTTTCATATATTATATTAATATTTTTATAAAAGAGATTGATGTGAATCTTAAAATAAAGAATATTATGTATAATTTGAATTTTTTTTAAAAATGTTACTTTAATTTATTTTAAAATAAAAAAATACACATTAATTAAAATGAATAAAAATTATAAATTTATATTAATTCAAACATTCGCTGTTATGCATATTTTTTCTATATATAGACCCGTTAAAAAATGTTACTTTAATTTATTTTAAAATAAAAAAACTACACATTAATTAAAATAAATAAAAATTATAAATTTATATTAATTTAAACATTCATTGTGATGCAGCTTTTTTCTATATATATAGACCCGTTAGTAACAAAATTTTAAACACATTTATTGACATAAATGTATCACAAAAGAAGAGAGAGATTAAAGATTACTGTATCGTTTATTCGCAACCAAAGTGAAAGCTTGGATCATCTTTTCAATAAATAAAAATAGAAAATAGTTGTTTTATATATCATTTTTTTTAAAATATAATTAATTTAAATCATGGAATGGTTCTAATCTCGTATTTTATTATTTTTATTTCTTTTCAATCACAAAATACATTAATTCTAAAATAAATTCTACTAAATAACAAAAACTATAACTTGATGAGTTATTGACTTTTAATATATATCTATATATATATATTGGTTCATTTCTAATTTGATTTTTATTTATTTATTTATTTATTTATTTTTATTCTGTAGAAATATACTGATATAAGATAAATTTTAATTTTTAGTTATCCACTTTCACATTTTTTTTATTTAATTTTATTATTGAAAACTTAGTTTAATTTAAATATAGTTATGGTTGTTTATTTTACTTAATTTGTACTTTTTATCCAATTCTTAATTTTGAATAATTTTTTTCTTTTATTTTGATTTAATTGAACTTTAAATCTAACATATTCAATCAAGGTACCATAAAAAAATATTTAATTAATTAAAACAAAAGAAAAAAAATTAAATTATAAGTTTTTTAAAATTAAAAATTAGATGTCTTTATTTTAAAACACAAAGATTAAAACTAGACAAAATAAGAATATCAAAATTATATTTAAGCCTAAAAATTAGTTTCACTTAATTCTACTTTTTTTCTCAATATTTACATAACTAAATCCTTCAACTTTATTTTACGTTAATTATTTATTGAAATAATGAACTACAATTTTGGTTGTTTGCGTTAAACTTTTAATACGTATAGTTACTTGACTTAAAGAGTTATATAATTGTTAAATGTTACCTTTATTTAAATAATTAAATAAAATTATTAAATATTACATGAAATTTTTATGGTTAAATTGAGCTACGAATTAAATTTATTATTATATGTTTAAACTTAAATCTTAAATGTAAATTTCTTAAAGATTAATTTTGTCCTAGAAAATGTTAGTAACAATATATTATAATGAAATAAATTATTTATTTTAAAAATATAATATTAATAATAATAAACAAATAAATAAATTTTTTATTATATTTTATATT
>JAMLFT010010340.1:0-11919 GCA_026544285.1 Pachyrhizus erosus
GCTTGATAGATTGGGGTCTTGCTGAATTTTATCATCCTGGAAAGGAATACAATGTTCGTGTGGCTTCAAGGTAATGTGCTGGCCAATTGACCTTGGTCGCAACTTGCAACCCTATTTCTAAAGTAAAATAAAAGAAAGATGTATAAAATGAAGAGTTAGAGTATATTAGTATATTCCATAAATCAAAATAAGTAAGGCATCATTAGCTCATTTAATTATGAATTTTTCAATATCAATGAGTTACTGGAATTGTTGCTTCCCAAGTAGTGGTATATCCGCTAATGCTGAAGATGTGGAAACTTGAGCAAACAGTGCATCAACAATACAAAACTTAGCTCTACTGTATATAGAGGTCTAGAAGTGATTTCTTTCTTGGTCAATTGAATTCAGAGTGCAGTCTACAGTCAACACTATTGCTACTAAACATAGTGATTCTAGGACTTGCACAAAGTTTATTGTAAATTACTTCAACCAGTTTATGCTAGATAAATTTAAATATTACTTGCAAATTCCAATATTAGTTCACCTGGCATTAGAATAAATCACCCTATTTTATTATATAATGACTCTCTATCCCTTAGGGCTTCTTCGGGGTGATTTTTAGTTTTGAAATTTATGAAAATTAAAACCAGTTTTCAGTGTTATGATTTTAGATTTTTAGTTCCAATTTTTGTGGTTTTAGTATTCAAATTTCAATACCAAATTTTATATCCAAACTATGAAATCACTCATTATTTATTTGGGTTTGTTTGGTGATGGTGATGATGATTGATTGATGATGAAAGTGGTGGTAGTTGGTCAGGGTGACAGTTGGGGTGGGGGACAATGGAGGTGGTAGCCTATGGTGGTGGTATTAGTGATAGCAATGATGATGGTGGTGGAAACTAATGGTGGTTTAGTGAGGGTGATCGTGATTGTGGTGGTGGCAATGGTGGTTGATAGCTATGGCGGCAGCAATGCAATGGTGGTGGTAGGTGGTCGTGGCGGATGCAGCGGTCATGGTGGTGGTGGTGGTGGTTGTTAGTCACAGACTCACAGTGGCAACAAAAGTTTGTGGTTGGTGGAACAACGGTGGTATTAGGTTAGGTTGGGGGGAGGAACTATGGTTCCAACTACAATAGTGGGGCAATGGTTGGTGTCGATCACAATGGCAACAATAGTTTATTGGTGGTGCTTGCAACAACAATGGTGGTATTAGGTTGGGAGAAATTATATTGCCAACAATCACCAATGGTGTGGGTGGTAATAATGGTGGTGCTTATGGAGGCAGCAATAGCAGTGAGTGAGGAGAAGCAGTCAGCAATAGTGGTGGCGACGGTGCAATAATGAATTGACTGGCAATGCTTCTGGTAACAACAGTAGTGGTGGTAGATAGGGGAACAATGACAGCAGCCAAGGCAACTAATTGTGATGGTTGTGGTGGTGACAGTGGTAGCAGCAATTGGTTGTGACTGTGGTGGCAGTTGTAACAATAACAAGGACGGTTGGATTGGTGATGGTGGTGATGAGTAATGGCAGTGTTAGCGAGGATAGTATATGGGTATTTTAGAAGATATGGGGGGATTGAATGAATTGTTTTTTACAACTGAAAACTAAATATCTTTTTGGTTTTAAAAATTGAGTTAAAAGTGTTTTTAAAATTGAGTAAAACGCTAATTCGATTTCATTTTAGCTAAACGTGTTTTATTTTAAAATTGTCATTTAAAAACCAAAAACTAAAATCATGCAACCACCCCAAACATGTTCTCATGATTTTTGTTTATAGCTTCTTTTTAAGAAGGGACGCTCGTAAAATGTTTTCCAATCTATTATATTTTCTGCTATATTTTAATCTTTATTGGACTATTCTTTCAAAAGCTTACAATACACTACTCTCTTCCCAATCATGCATTATAGAATGTTACTTGCAAAGGATTAATGTGCAAGACTGTAATCTAAAGCCACTGGTGAAGTAGTTCAGGCATATTTTTCATTGACACTGAAGCAGTTTGACCGTAATGATGCAGGCTTGATGTAGCAGGCTAATGTTCAACGTGCCAAAGTGACCATACTTTTAAGATTTGTTAAATAAGCCCAAGTTCCTCATTAAATCACAGTTCTTACTCAGCAATTTAAATAGATTTTGGGAGTATTAGGCATAGCTGAAGATATTAAAAACAACAATCAGTCATTTGTTGCCATGTGTGATGGCTGTTAAGCAGATAGGATAAGGAAGAAGCAATGGGATTCGAAGAACACTTTGTTGTGACTGCTTGAACTAAGGTTTTGATGCTAGTTTGGTGGTATTTTCATTTTTCTCAACTAGCCACCCTCTTTTTTGTTTTTTCCAGCTGAAACATCCCAAAGTTCATTTGTCGGGTCATATAAATTTCTGTCAACTCGTTACTGGCATTTTCAGGTCCCTAATCTTCCACTTGGTTTATTATAATCATCATATAGACATTATCAGCTTCCTTCTAGGCCATCATTAATTTACTGTTGCAATTTCCCTTTTTTGTTTTTAATTTGCTTATATTTGTTCTTTAGCCATAAAAATGACAAAGGAAAAATGATTTATTAAATTTTCCTTGACTTCTATGCTATTATGTGAGGGGTGAGTTTTTGGAAGTTTTTGAATGACACTGCCAAAAAAATGTCATGTGCTATGCTTTTATTTCTCAGATACTTTAAGGGCCCTGAACTTCTAGTTGATTTACAAGACTATGACTACTCATTAGACATGTGGAGTCTTGGCTGCATGTTTGCTGGAATGGTGAGAATTATAGCCATAGGCTACAACTTACTGATTGTTTGTGACATAACCTTGGCATTATTTAATACAAAGTCTAATTTTGAATCTACTGTGTGAGATCACGTAATTCTGGGTTATGATCATTTTACTTGTAGATATTTCGCAAGGAACCTTTCTTTTATGGTCACGACAACCATGATCAGCTTGTCAAAATAGCTAAGGTAACATTTATGATGGTCCAGTAATGTATAAAATTACAAAATTATCTTTTGTTGATGCTGTGCAAGTTAAATGTTATGTTTAGTTTCTGACTAATAATATTTTATATTTTATTATATGGGGATAATTAAGATGCCTAAATTATTTCCTGTTGTTTTGCATACCAAAAGATTGAATTCTAGATAACTTGCCCCTTCCTATTGATTTTTTGTAGATATACTTTTCTTTTAAGGAGGTTTCATCTTTTTTTTTTTTCATGTTAATCCGCAGGTGCTTGGGACTGATGAACTGAATGCATATTTGAATAAGTATCATCTGGAGCTTGATCCTCAACTTGATGCACTAGTTGGAAGGTATCAACTTCTGTTTGATTTTTTTTGCATATCTCATAGCAAGTTTGGTTTAGTGAATTCACAACTTTTTATCACTATTTTCCATGGCAATGCTGTTGCACCGTTCACTTTGAGCTATCTTCTTTAGAAGTTTACTGCTTTTATTTTGACTTTATCTCGTCATATGATAGATATATGAAGTATTACCGATTTTAAACGTTTTTTATGTTACGTTATTACCTTTTGCAGGCACAGTCGCAAGCCTTGGTCTAAATTTATCAATGCAGATAATCAACATCTAGTTTCTCCTGAGGTAATTTAATCCATGTTCCAGTATGGCATTGGGACCTAACCAATTAGTTTATACTATAATTTAACAATTAGTTTATGACATGCAGGCAATTGATTTTCTTGATAAGCTCCTTCGCTACGATCACCAAGACAGGCTAACGGCAAGAGAAGCAATGGTAACAATGAAGTGCTCATTAATTTACCGTAACCTGGTTATTTTGTTGTGTAAGTTGCTTAATTTGCATGATATTTTATGATCTTTGATTTAACAATTCTTTACCTTGATGTATTCCTGCAGGCACATCCGTATTTCTCTCAAGTTAGGGCAGCTGAAAGTAGCAGAATGAGGACACAGTAACTTCTTCATTTGTGGATCCATAAACCTGAGTTCATATATGTGGGATTGTTTTATAATACCCTAACATGTGGCACGGTTGCCTTTTAAAATTATAGATTGATAGTTTTGTTGTGGAATGTAACAATATCATATCTTGTTCCAGTTGAATAATTTGTTAGTCTGTTGTTGAAAATTCAAATCTTATCCTAAAAAAGTTGTGATTATATAGCTTTAAGCGAATGTTTAGTTTTTATTAATGTTCAGTAAAAAGTATTTCCTTTCTTTTTTTTTGTTCAGCTCAAATAAAATAAGCTAATTTAAATACACGGTAATTTTCCCTGTACACCGCCATTTTCACGAATACATCATTGCCCTGATTTCTCATTTCCATAAAGATTCAGTACATGTTTTGATTCTATAAACTTTAAGTTTGAATTTCATTTCATCTTGGGAATTGAGTTTGCAAAAGTATTTTTTATTCTAAATTAAGTTTTAAGACAAAATTAAGGTATAACTTAATTTACAATTAAACTTGAGTTTTTGAAAGGATGTTGGGAGCTTTTCTAAACCAAACATGTTTTTACTCCTTTATAATATTAATTTGTAGTATATGTTGTGGTTACTTTCCTTCTCAGTGAGAGTTTTGGTTGAGTACTGAGAAAATTGATTTTAAATCAAATTAATTTTATAATATTAATTATAATCAAAATTAATTTTAAAATAATGTAATTAATATTTGAATGTTTTGTCATAAAAACAAGTTAGTAGTGAAATTTAATATAGTATTTTTTTATCTAGCGCAAAAGTTACTTAGCGTGTGAGAAAAAAAATTCAATGATTGTTCATAGAGAAGCAAGTGTGTTTAAAAAAAATCATGTCACATCCTAATAGAAGCAAATGTAGATTCTACATTATCTTTCAATTTTGACGTGGTTTTGTTGCTTCAAGGTGAATCCAAAATGTGTTTTCATACATAAAGTTATTTCAATTCAGAATTAATTCTAGATCTATAATCAATTATTTGACATGAAGAATTTAATTTGAAACCAAACACACTTAACAGGAAATTGAATCATTATATGAATGAAGGATCAAGTACATGTTTGTCATCATTAGCTTCATACATGATAAATTTACTTGATCAGGCATAACTACCAAACATATAGAGTGTGCAATGTATTGTGGCAGGAAAAACCTTGAGAGTTTAATCTTATTTAGCATCAGGTCATTAGGCAGGGGACACCGATGCAAGTTATGATTAATGTAGAAGAAAATGAAACAGGTTAAATGTCAGTTTGACAATAGACAGAAGATTTTGGCTTTAGATCACAATCATTGTTGACTTTCTTTCTTCTTTTTTAATCAACATCGTCACCATTGATTCAAGTCGCCTTATATTGATAGGCATAAGTCTAGGAATTAAAGAAAGTTTGACATTCTAAAGTCATGATATGCCATAATTGTCATAAAAGTTCCTAGTTAGTGAGTAGTGACAAACCAACAAAGATTGAGCCTCTACTTTTTTTAGGCGATGATGCTCATTCTCCTAGTTCCACTATCATTAACCTAAACACGGCATAGATTTAATTATGAGCTTCCAAGACTATATCAAACACCCTATATGAAGAATGCCAAACTCGAGTAGAAGTGCTTACTATCTTTGATTTAGATTGCTATTTAAGCAAACGGAAATCTCATATTATTATGGTGCAATTTTTATCAAAGAAAACTTGGAGTTCCTTTTAGTAAACTCACAGTGGAGTTGAAACGGATCTTATACAAAGTGTGAAGAGACCCATCCTGTTTTCTCATCTGGAACAAGAAGGTATAGGAGATACAAAGATAAAGAAAGAGATTGCAATAAGATCCTAGATTAAACCAAATTCTATCTTAACTGGTATTCTTCGTCGCTACGCAACTTGATATGGAGGGTGGGCGAGAGGAGTGTGTACTCTCCTCAACAGTGGCAAGGTTGTGTACGGATAGCCAATACAAGGAACATAAAATTCATGTAGCTGTTATAATCCTTCCATTGTATTATCTATATCCTATACTATGGTTAGGTTCTGAGAACTTGAATTTTATTTAGAGTAAAAAAAAAAATACTTGGCAGTGCTGTTTTGAATGATATTTGACATCAAACTTCGGAAATTACTTAAATTTTGTCCACTTCGGTGTCGCTGGTATCATATACTCTTGGTTATATTACAGTCTCCGTTTCTTTTTAATTTTCAAACTTTTTATACAATTTAATTTATATTTATTTGTTATTTTCAAAATTTAAGATAGATAACATTAATTATTCTCTAATTAATTATTCTCCTTAATTTTACCTATACATTTATTATAAAATAAAAATGAAAAATAATAAATTAAAAAATTACACAATTATTTTATTAAAATAAAAAAATTATTAGATTTATTAATTTTTACATAGAAACTGTAAAAAACAGATAAAAAAAAAACAGTAATATATGATAGGGATATCGATTCACAGAGCTCTTCCACTTTTTCTTGGTCTGAGCTATTCATCTTCCTTACTACCAATGTGTCCAAGCACCAATTATGGTTGCTTGCGGGGCTATGAAAATTCGAAAGCAGCAAAAAAGATTCCAAGGTTTGCATGTTTTATTGAATAGGAACCAACTCATAGTAGTGGAACGTCCAAAATTTCATGAAAATATGGCAGAAAAGATCAAGTATTACGCAAAGAAATTGGGAACAAGAAGAATGCTCAATTAGATATGGTTGGGAGATATGATAAGCTACTAGCTACCAAAAACATTGGGTGGTTTCTAAGGCCTATAGCATCCAGCCTTGTGCAAGATAATATAGAAAGTCAAACACATTATGTGATATATGATTCTGTAAGAAGCTTAATATTGACATTAGCGATCATTCATCAGTTACAATTCGACAATAAAAGAGAAAATTAACACAGTTTCTCACACATAAACAATGGAAAAACGTACTAATTATCCCCTCTCGTCTCTGCCTACCCCAAGACACACAAACGCACAGACATATTCGATATAAATGAAATTGAAGCTCTTTGAGGATAGATTGTAGAACAGGACATATTAATATCATGTCTCAACATGCACTCGTTCACTTTTTAAGATGAGGGAAACAAGCATGGAGATCAGATTTAGGGTGCTTGGCTTCAGCATGCTCCTTACACTTCACTTCTGATGTGGTGCACATAAATGTTTGCATGCACACCTTGCACTGCAATCGTCAATCACAACATCATAATCAGTAAAGGGCTCCATTATGCCGAGTCACTACAGTTATGCAATGAGAGAGAGAAAGAGCTTCCCCGTATAGGAGATCTAAAACCAAATAATCAATAGATTAAGATATCACACATCTATAATCAACGGTTCAAAGGTGCAAATTTTGACGTTATTGTGATGAAATATCATTCATAAAGTGTAACTGTAAATAATCAGACAGAAGAAAATCTTCCAAGACAGATTGAAAAAGAAAAAATAATTATTAGGCTGACATCATGCAGTATACAATTCATGCACTAAACAAATAGAAACAAATAGGCAACACTTCAAACGAATAGCATTTTTCTTACCTATTTGATGAGCTTCTCAGTAACCACTTACAGGAGAAAAAAAAAGATAAAATCAATTAATCTTCTATAAGTTAAAATTAGCTATATATAAGCTACTTTATAAAAGCTGTCTCATTTAACTTTTCCAAAAACTGATTTTAACTTCTGTACAAACTAATTTTAACTTATGATAGAAGAGTAAGGCCTATTAGCATGTTTGGATTTCTGTTGACTCCCTTGTAAAAGTACTTTAAAATTAAAAGATACAATGCGTGTCTTTCTCCAGAAGTACTTTCAACACTCAAAATTCAACAGTAATTTTTAAACAGTTATCCAAACATGCACTATTTTGGATGAACTTTTCTATAAGCACTTGTGAAAGAAGAAATTAAGAAAGAAAGATGAAATAAGTTTCTCCTATAAGCTAAAATGAACTTTTTTTTTTTGGAGAAGCCAAATTTAGTTTCACAAAAAATAAACAATCAGTATCTTGTATAGTAGCTATATTTTATTTTGTTTTTATTCTTATTTTCTTCACTTACAAGTACTTTTAAAAGAAAGCCTAATTCATTTTACCTTTTTATTTTCTTCTTCTAAATGCTTATTGAAAAGTTTTATCCAAACATAGCCTCAGAATAAGCATATATTAGTAGCTAAACAAAATGCCAAACAATCTTTGATGAACTCAAGGAATACCAATTGCTGAATAACTAGTTAAATGTTGAGAACAATTACAGAGATTTCTAACAGAAAAAGTGGTATGTGGTTTATAAACAGCGGAATTTTACCTGAATGGTCATGGCTTTCTTGTTTGAATCCAACTGGCTTCCTGCACATACCAAACGAAACGATTATTAAAATAAATAACCTCATCAGATCTAACACATATAGCCCCGATTATTTTCAAGAGAAATGTTTTTTTGTCAATCAATTTCCGTTTACTCCTAAAAAAACGTGAGGGATTCGAAAAAGAGAGAGAGAGAGAGAGAGACGAGAGTGAGATTACCCTTAGCCCCGGCCTTCTGCTTCTCGAGGTTCTTCTCGCGAGCCATCTTTGACTTTTGGCCATTGCCTCCTCCCATGTCTGACGGGGCACGACGAGCGAGAGACCCAAAAACAAAACCCTAATTTTTGTCTGAGAGAGGATTTGAGTGAGGCGTGCAAAAGCAAGAAAGATTAGATATATACGGGACTACGAATTATGCCTCCGCCCAAGAGATTCTCACACGCAGTTGTTTTTGTTTTCATTAGCTTGAGATGTTTCTTATTGATGTACACGTCAAATCTTTTATGGAAAATTAATATTTTATTATTATTTTTTTTAAAAAAATTAAATCTTAAAAATTAAAAAAGAGATAAATATATTTACTTTAAATAATATTTTGATTCATTTAAAATAAAAAAATTATTTTATTTCTGTAAAAAAATTTGTTTTAATTTTAATTATTTTAACAAAATTTGTTGGACAAAATATGTTTTTGTCCCTCAATTTTAGTGATTTTTATTTTTAGTATCTAAATTTCTTTTTGAGTGATCTTAAGTCTTATACTTTTTTATGTATATTTTTAATTTTTTTTATTAAGTATTATCATTAAAGTGATGATGTGACAGTCACATTATATGTCATGTGACTTACTATTCTAACATGGTAGATATGTATCAAAATTTTGAATAAATTATGTATTTAGTTTTTTATCTTTTTATAAAATTCATCTTTAATCCCTCAATAATTTTTTTTTATCAATTTTTGTTTTTCAACAATTTTTTTTTTTACCAATTTTTGTTTTTCAACAATTTTTTTACTAGTCCTAGGCCATCAACTTATGTTCATCATTGTTTTTAGTCCTTTTTTTTATCAAATATTTTATTTAAGTGATGATGTGACAACCATGTGATTTGTCACATGAACTATTAGTATGTTGTAATAGTTACGTGATAAAGTATTGTTGATTCAAGATATTTTCTAACGATTCTAAGATCCTATAATTTTTTTTGACAATGTAAAACTGTTAAAGAGAGAATGAAAAAGTTTAAATCAAAGTGGGGTAAGACTATGCAACAAGGCTATGAAAGGTATAGGAAGTCATGCTTAAAAGATGAAGGATGTTTTTGTTCACTTGAGATGACATTTACTTGATCATGACAATGAGTTTATTAGAGAAGAAAACAAATAGAAAAGGAGGGAAGAGAATGATTATGCATGAAAGTGAGATAGAGATAGTAGAAAATGATAAGGATTTTTATGGTGGATGGAAGATGATTATGGGGATGTTTTGGTGCTTGGGATCTTGATTAATGAGTTTAGTGATTTTTTATTTTGCTTACTCTTAATTATTCTATTTACCATGAGAATGTATTTAACCAACAATATTTTATTTTATGACTATTACATTATACTAGTAGCCCACATGACAAGTTACATCATCTCTTAACAGTAATAATTTATTAAAAGGACTAAAAACAATGACAAACAAAAGTTAAGGGATTAAGATCAATCAAGAAATTGTTTAAGAATTAAGACTAGTCAAAAAATTGTTTAGGGACTAAAATCAAGCAAAAAACTTGTTAAAAGACTAAAAATGAATTTCATAAAAAGATGAAATACTAAAAACATAATTCACTCATATTTTTGACATGTGGTTGTCACATCAAAATAATAGACTATGTGACATACCATGTGGTTGCTAACATGACTGCAACATTATGACTTAACGGTAACACTTAACAATGAGGACTAAAAACGTAAACGAAGAAAGTTTAGAGACTAAAATTTGTCAAAAATTTGTTTAAGAACTAAACAAAAATTAGTAAAAGTAGGGGGAAGAAAAATATATTTTGTGTCTTTTTGTTTGTGTCTACTTTAAGTAATAATGTTAAACAAAGGTGTAATTACAGCATTGACAATCTATTGACTTGTCCATCGTCAAAAAATTTGGTAAGACAATTACATGTAATTTTATTTGGTAAACTATGTTTTTAAATTTTTATTTGTTTAAAACAATTGATGATATCAAACTAGTTTATAAGATATTTAAAAATATAGTTTACCAAAAAATTTACTTATAATTATCCTATCAAATTTCATGATAATATTTTAAGTCAATGAATTGTTAACGTCATTATTATGTTATTAATTAATGCTATTACTTGAAAGCAAGTAATAAAAAATTTTAAATCTTTAAATGACTAAACAAAAAAAACTTCAAAGAACTAAAATAAAAAAAATCTATTTTATAAGAATCAAAAAATTATTTAAACTAATATCTTTTATAAAAATAAAAATTAATATGATATGAATACATAATTTATTTTAATTTGTCATTATTAAACAATTTCTAAGTTATGATTTTATCGAGAAATTTTATAAAAAAAAATTCTAAATCTAATATGTTTAAGAGATTGCCTATATTTATTGTTAGACTTTTCCACCAAATAATATTTAAAAATAACTATTTTTCAAAATAATATAGAAAAAACTATTTGGAAAAGTAAGTTGATTTTTGCCACATTAAAGTAGGAGGCACTAAGTTATAAAGCGCTTGTGGTGCTTGATTTTGCACTAAATGGGAGGTGCCAACTTATTCAGTGCATCGAAGTATGGTATGCAAAAGTAAATATTGTTGTGCATATTAGTGTAGGTGACACCAACTTTGACACTCTGTGTGCTAGCTTGACTATTTTTTTTAGTTTGAATTTTGATAATTGTTGGTGTTGCTAGGCTGTTTGTCACCTCACGTGGCAGTTTGATTCTTTCCTCATTTTGAATTCTAGTCTTATTGAATAGAAAGGAAGAGGCGCCAACTTCGTTAATGTTTCATGCACCAAGATAGGTTTTTGTCAGTTGGAGATGGCAACTAGTTTGATGTCCTGTGACTTGGGAGGCAATAACCTGAATACTGTGTCTGTGATTATTTTTTTAGTTGTAGTGGCTCTAGTTTGTGTGGCACCTTGTGTGCTAGTTTGGCTACTATTTTTTGGATTCCAACATTGGGGCATGACTTAGCAAGTGATAATTCGAATGTTGCTTTATGCGTTCCAATTCAAAATGCATCAAAAATCACAAAAACACATTCATGTATATATGCAACATACCTATGTTGTCATTAATTTTGTATACATATTGGATAGGTGAGCTAAAAAGATTGTTGTTAGCCTCATTTTAAATATTGAGAAGCAAGGTCTTGTACATGTATGATAGGTTTATATAATATTCTTCTATAACCTTGTTAAGAAATATGTATCTTAATTTCTAGTGAACTAATTAACATATTTAAAATATTATAATAGAAATAAATAACCATATATATTATTAAAAAAATAGATTAACTAATTTGCACTTTGATTGTTGGCAAACAACGAAAAATTTTCCCATTCCAACAATTATAATATTGAATACTAAAAGACACCAGAAAAATTTTGATAACGGAGTTTAGCCAATAAGCTT
>JAMLFT010010341.1:0-11919 GCA_026544285.1 Pachyrhizus erosus
ATAAAAATAATTTTTTTTATATTTTATTTTTAAGTTTAATTATAACTTATATTTTTATTATATTATAATTTATTTTTCAAATTATTAAAAAAAAAGTTTCTCCCAAATGAATGTGAAACATTGAACTGATATTTAATCATCTAAATATTTCTTCTTAAATTTATGTTGTTGATTTGCTTAATTTTGTTTATAATATTTTTGTAGAATATTAAATTAATGATTTGTATACAACAATATTTGAGTTATTTTAATTAAAATTACTTTTTTATTCTAACTTTTTTATTTCAAAAAATCATCATTATAAAATTTAAATTTACAAGTATATTAAAAAATAAACACATTTAATTATTTTCTATTATTTTTATTAATAAATAAAATTATTTTTGCAATATTTAATTGGTTTAATTTTTTTAGTAATATAAAAAATTAAAAAATTGTTAATATATTCTAATTTATTTATAAAATAAAATATTTTTTTCACAACTCATCCGTACATCGTACGGGTATACATTCTAATAGTTAATAAAATAAAGAAACAAATAGTTTTAAATGTTAAATCATATAATCAAAGAGTTGTAACTTTAAAATTGGTTTAAATTTTATTAATGCATATTAAATGTTATAAAAATATATCAGCAATACAACAAGTAATAAATGAAAATTTAATTAATTTTTCTTATAAAAAAAATCAAAAATTAATACCATTTAAAAGAAAGAAATAACATCATTAAGATTTATTTTTTAAAATGAAAAATTTCAGCATTTTAATGAATTATTCTTTTAATCTTGAATTGAGTTATCAAAATTCTAAAAAAATAAAAAACTATAGTTGTCATTTTTCATTGAACCTGATCTCGATCATCATTATTATATCACCTCTTTTCTTGCTCTTTACTTTGCCCTTGTCTTGAAATATGACATTATTAACTTATTTGTAAAGAATTTGAATAAATGCTTCATGTTAGGTGGGGTTAAGGTTTGTCCTTTACAGTGAGTCAGAGAACTGTAAGGAGTGTATTTGTGAAACGATGCAGATTAGGTTTTGGTGAAAGTTGATGAGAAATGAATTTGGAAAAATGAAGTATTTTAAGTAAATAAAGTAGCTCTAAAAAAAAGGTGAATAAAGTAATTAGAGGTTCTAATAAAAGGAAAAAAGCCAAAAAGAACAAGTGATTTGACTAATGAAAAAGATGAAACTACTGTTAAAAGGTTTCCATCAATCAACCATTACAGATTTATTCAATAAGAAGAAAAGGTTGAGTTTGACAAATTACTTGTTGGTCATTTTATATAGAACTGGACTTGGTAGTAAAAATATTTTTATTTTTGTAATATTTTAAATTTTGTTTATAATTTACGCACACTATTATAAACTTAAGTAAAATATTTACGTAAATTTTATTTGTTTTTATGTTGATACTAATAACAGATAATATGGTAAATTATTAATATTTATAATAATTATTGTTATTATTATTTTATTTTGTAATAGTTATTTACGATAATTATTTAATTGTTCGAACGTTGTGTTGAATTAGGATTACGGTGTGAACGTTGAATTAGGATTGTTTGTTGATGAATGTTACATGACTAGATATGTCATCTGCTGACAAAAATGTATTTTAAAATATTTTAAAAACATATTTATTTTAATTAATTTCTTAAAATAATTTTAAAACAAATAATTATGTCATAACGTGATATTTTAATTTCTAAGTTCTTATGCAAAGTTTGTGAATGATTTTTCTTTTACTTTTTAGATTAATGTTTATTTAAAATGTAAAAGATTATATTCTTATAATATGGTTAGTATTGTTTAGTATTAAAGTAAGGACTTTTTCTTTTCAAAGAAGGTACTATTTGAAGTTTTGCACAATTAAGAATATATAAAATATTAAACTATTTTTATTTTTGACTGAAATATGCTTATAAATGGATTATACAATTTTATTATTATTTTCATAATTTTTTATCCTCTTTATAATTATTTTATGTTAATGCTGATAATCTATAATATATAGATATAATTTATTTTTAGGTTAATATTGATAATACATGATACAATAAAATTAATAATTTTAATAATAATTTTTGTTATTATTATTTTAATCTTATAAAAATTAATTTTATTACTATTACCTTTATTATTTATAATAATGAGAATTATTTATGAAAAAAAATAACAATAATTTGTTTAAATTATTTTTATCATTCAGGAAAATAATCTCGTAATTATCATATATTATAATATAATAGTCAAATAAAATTATCATAATTTTCAAGTATTTAATCCAACTATATATATATAAAAGACTTAAAATAAAAAACATATTACACTAGAACAACTTTATAACAATAGATCTGCACATAGATAATAGTATTCATACTTACATGTTAGTTATGTTATAATAAACTATCTTAATCTTTTGTAATATTTTATTTATATAAACGATACACTTTTTGTTAGCTTGATGTGTGTGCATGTGAGGGACATTTTTATATTAAAATGAAAAAAAAAAACTAAATCATATAATTATATATAAAAGTTAAATTTTAATGTTATAAGAATATTTAAAAAAATTATGTCATTTTTTAAAAAAAAAATCAGATAATTTAATTGTTTTAATCTAATTATCAATATATATTCTTCATATTTCCATATAAAAAAATTCTCTCACAATATATTTTTCACACACATACAAGATAAGATCAATTGATATCAAATGTGAAACTCTTACACTTATATCATTTAATATTTTTTTGTAAAGTACAAAATTAATTAACTTAATTATTGAATAATTTATTACTACCTTTGTTCCTAATTATAAAATTCAATTACATAATTCACAAAGATTAAGAAAATATGATTGTTGATAACAATAAATTTATCTTAAATTTATATTATTTTTAAAAATATTATTGTCATTAATGATTTTCTCTCTTTTCTAAATGTATATCAATACAACATAACTCTTATATAATTAGAAATAGTTTAATCTAAAAATAATTATAATTGATGCATTAAACCATATGGATTGTGTCTTATATAAAAGAACAAACAATTTTAAATATTTAGATCTTATAAATAGAAAAAGACTGAGTATTATCTTTGAAATTATATATATCAAAATTCATATAATTTAGACATTAGTTGACATATTATCTAGTGATAGATGTCTAATTGTGTTTTAAAGAATATTTTATCCTTCAAAATAAATTAATATGATAAAGTATCATTTGGTGATTGACCAATACCTTATAAGTAAATCTCTTGGAATAAATTTTTGAAGTTAAAAATATAATATGAAAATAATAGGTTATTTAATTAACTTTGAAACATAATTTTAAATTTAATAGTAGAATTTTTGAAGTAAAAAGAGTCATAAACATGGTATAAGTTGCATAAAAAGTGAATCCAACAAATAACTAAAAAGTTGAAAAATATAATATTAAATTATTTTCTAGTTGCTCTTGAGATTACTTTTTCATGCAATTTTTTTATGTTTATTTCCTTTTTTAGTTTGAATATAAATTAGGTTTTATAATTTTCATGTGAGTGAATCTCATGAGACAAGTTGCATTGAAACAAAATTCCTCTAGAAATGTAAGTTTTAATAATAACAAAACTACCAAGAAGAAAATCATAAGTTATCTAAACTTAGCTACCAATTGCTACATTGAGGCGTGCTTTTAAATATAGAACTTGATTTAGAAGCATAAAGAAATGTGTGAAGCATTGACCTATAAAATGGAGCTTTCTAAGCATAGATCCTACAAAACCAAAAGCATGACTACCAAAAGGAAAGAAAACAAAGAGAAAAAGGGCAATCATGTTTTCAAAATCTAAGTACAAATATCATAAGTTGTATATGATTAGAAACATATTTTAGAGGAAGCTTAAGTCAAATGATAGATATCAAAAGTGACACATGATGATCATCAAAAGATTCAATGCAAAACATAAGAGTCTACAATGTTCAAAGGCACACACTAGATATAACAAAGACAAAAGTCATGCATTAGTGTACTTAACTAAATTTGAAGTAGGAAGTACTAGAAGACTTGAAGAAATTTAAAAGAAAAGAACTTGAATATATCAACAAGTCTTGATTATAACAAACAACTAGAAAAAAGAAGATTGGAGCTCAAGTACTACAATCATCAAAATCAACATATAAAGACACCTTGTAAAACAATATTTAGAAGACATCTTATGACTAGCTCAAGAGGAAGAATTCAAGAGCATCCTACTAAAACCAGATAGCTAAGCACCAACAATTACAAATTCAAATTTAAATTGTGCAAGTTGTCAACACTAGAGAAGAGCAGTGAAGATGTAACTCAAGGAGATGTTACAAAAGAATTAGAGGAGAAGGAAAGGATCAAACATTCCAATTATGTGTTTGGATAGCTCACACAATTTTTTGAATGTTTGAATTTGTCCTCTAACAGCCATTAATGACTAGCTCTAATAATTATTTAAGGAGAATAATTTGAACGAGCTTATTACAAGGAAAAAGTGTCAAAAAGATAGAGTAAGGTGAAAAAAAGTTAAACTACTCAAAGAATACCCTATATTAGAAACCATCCTTAGCCACAAAAAAAAAACACTCCAAGTTAGATTCAAGACTTTTAATTCAAAAGAGTGTTTGTAATACTTTCATAAGTGGACCACAATATAGAGGACATCTCTAAAGGTGCAATTTATCCAATCCTTTACAATAGAGAGAAGAAGTCAAAAGAGTAATCATGGGATTATTGTTTATGAACTTTGAGTGAACATAGCATTTGTGTTATGATTCAAGTAGCAATTGATTCTTTGGGAGTGAAACTTGAAGAAACTTTTTAAATGAATACTTGGATAAAGTTTGTAGAGACTTAGAGAATATTAGGTTAAGGTCTTGCAAAAGGTTTAGAGAATATTAAGTGGAACTTGTAGAGGTTTAGAATATTGGGTTGTGGTGTAGCCTACAAAAGATAGCAAAGAATACTAAGTGAAACCTACAAAGGCTTAATATATTGGGGGAGTGGAAGCTTGTGGAGACTTCAAAAGAAATAATACCATGTTTTGAGTGCTTCGATCTAAGTGAATGAAGCCTATAAGTGTAGGTATTGTATATAGCTCAAAATGAGGTGAATCAGTATAATTTGTATGTGTGTTGTATTCTTTTTACTACTTTTTATTTGCATTACTTGTTGCATACATTTTCTATGTTTTGAGAAACCTTATTTAACAAATTTATAATTTTGATATTTCATTCAAAGGTTTTTACAAAATATTTATAAATAAAAATAGTATCTACTTTGAATTTAATTGATAAAAATCAAAACTTACAATTTTAATAGTAGCTTCTAAAGCAATAAATTGAACTTTTTAAAAGATAAGAGACTTAATTAATTTTTTTAAAAAAGATAAAGTACTAAATTAAACATAATAAAAAACATAAAGGATTAAAAGTGTATTTTAGTTTTAAAATATTAATTATTTAATAATTATTAAGAAATTTTCAAGTTGAATCCCTAATCAATTTTATCATAAAACTTATAATACACATAATATGTGTAACATATTTTATATATCATAACTTAAAATACTTACATAAAACCTATAAAAACTATAATAACATTTTCTAAACCTTTAATTAAGAATTTTATGAATGTTTAATACCTTGTTGAGTGCCACATGGATGTGGTGATACTATTACCCATAGTGGTTTTTATAGTGTATCTTGATGTCACAAAGCTTAAGCATTGCATTGTTTAAGTTAATCTCCATATACTAATCAAGGAAATGAAATTTTTAATTATATAGTACTTGTGTACTTTGTTGTTGCCATGCATACATAAGCATATGTCTAAAATGTTGGAAAGAGCACATTGTTATTCGACAAGTGTGGAAGGCTAGCAGAGGTTGAAATAAACGTAGGTTTTATCAATTCTTATGTCATGGTAGTGACCACCCTCATACGTGCTTTTTGACAAAGTTATGGTCACTCCTATTAATCAAATATCAATATGTCTAATGAACAATTTTGGCATGTATCTTAGCTTTGGACAAAATGATTTACTTGAGATTACTTTACCATGTTAAAGGTTTTTACCATTTGATTTCTCAAAGTGAAGTTCAAATCCCAATGGTGTATATTTTCTATCGTGCATGGTCATTCATTGGGTTATCTTGTTAGCGCAAATTCATTCTTTTTTTGTACTTGTTGTTGTGATTCTCTAATATGTGTGTTGTCTGCTTAAATATGTAGTTTGTATTACATGTGTTTATTTGTATATCATTTAATCGTTCTCTAGTAGTACTTGTGTTAGCATATTTACCCTTGTTTTATTTATGTGGTGTTCTACTACTATTTATCATGATTGTACTTGTGGAACAAATGACACATTGAGGGATTCATATAGGAACGTTGTAAGTTAAGTTCGTAAAAGACATTACAAGAAAGGATGCCACACGGTAGTTCAACTTCAACGAGTGATATGACTTCTACAAAGGTGATCTCATCTTCACCCTCAAGTGCAAAACATTTGGTATTTCATTTCATCTTATAGTATTATTCAATAATTATCCTAGTATTTTTTTCTTGTTACAAATTTTTTTCGTGTAGATTTTGTTTTATATTGTAAAGAAAAAAATTACCTTCATTATATAAACCACTTAAACTTTACTTTCTTAAATGAATTAATTTTTCAATTTAAATTATTTATTTCAATGTGATTTCATGAGGTATTATGTATAGAAATTTAAAATAAATATGAGAATAAGAAAATAAAAGGATTGCATTAATAGCTTACTTTAACTTTTTGAAACTATTTAAATGTGAATGACACGAGTGAATTCGAAAAAGGTTTAAAGGGAACTACAAAATATATCATGAAGGGAAAAAATGAAAAAATAGTTGAGAAATTTTTAGCAAAAAAATATATGAAAAAAACATAAAAGGTTTATGTGTATACTCTAAGAAAGAAGAACTCTATTGATGGGAGTGATAATGCAAGCTAGGCTTAGTAAGCTAACCCACTATAAATTGGTGGACAAGAAAGTGTCTTTCAACCCATTAGCCCATTAAACTCATTTGACCTAACCTGTTAACCAATCACTATTTAATAATAATATCTACATGAAATAAAAATAGATACATGTTGATGCAATGATGTATGAATATGAAGAATGCAATTTTATGTAAATTTATTAATATTTTATGATATTGATTCTTTAACTAAAATTTTCATTTTGGGATAATATGTTATGAAATAAAAAAAAACTTTAATTTTCTTTTCTTTCCTATTTTTTTGTTTTTTAAAAAAATTGGCAGGCCTAAATATCTGACTCATCCCTTATATAGTGGGCTAGCCCTTCTCAACTCATTTTTGGTTGGCTAAAGACAAGGTAAACCGGAATGAGTTGGGTCAACTTGCAATATCATCCCTACTTATTAATGAAAAATAAAAAGTTATGAGATTTTGAGCTAAAAAATTATGACATAAAAGGTTCACATGTGTACTCTAAGAACCTTATTTATTATAGCAATAAATAAGGAGGAAAGATGAAGAAAAAGTGAAAAAAAATTAGAAATAAAAGAAAAACATAGAAAAGAATGAAAGATATACTATAAGAAGGATAATATTAATAACTTATTTTGACTTTTTGAAATAGGTTCATAAGTGAAGTTAGAATAGGTTGAGAAATGCCACGAAATATTTCACAACGAAAATGAATATAAAAATAGTTGAAAAGATTCTCAATAATGGGGACAATGAAAAAAAAGATAGAATAGTTTTTTAGCAATAAAATAAAGACATGAGATATTCACATTTATATTCTAGTAATCATATTTATTAATAGTAATAAATCAAGAAAAAAAATGAAAAAGGAGCATAGAAATTTTGACCAAGAAAACTAAGACATAAGAGTTTGCAACATGCATTCTAGAAACCTTGTTTTATTGAGGGTAATAGAAAATAGAAGAGGATGATAAGGTAAGGTAAATGTACTAGTGATTAAATAAGAAATTATTAAAAATTTAAAACAAATATGAAAAGATTTAAAAAAAAAAAGGAAAGATATATTATAATAACAAAAAGAATAATATTAATGGCTTGTTTCTACTTTAGGAAATATGTTTGAATGAGAATTATGCAAATGAACTCATAAGACATTGAATGGGAAACACAAGATATTTCATGAAGTAATAGATTAAAAAGATAGGAATTTGAAGTAGATAAATGAAGATATGAGAGATTCGCACAAATACTCTATGAACCTTGTTTTAATAATAGAAAATAAGAAGAAAAAAAGTAGACAAATTGTGAATAGAAAAATGAATATACACAATATTGACAAGTGTACTATTACAACTTTGTTTTGTTAATAATAACAACAAAAAGTGTAGAACACATAAAAACATAAGAAGGGGATTGAATTGTGTTTTATAAAAACTTTTTTGAAAAACCATGTGTTATGGTGTTATGCAAATAAAGAACAAATATAAAAGAGACAGACGAGTTGTTAGGATGAGAATTTTTTTTGCAATTAAACAATTCACTCAGTTATTAAAAATAAGTAAAGGAAGAAATGTAAACACAAAAGTTTTATATTGATTCACCTTTCTCACTTAGGCTAAGGATGACAACAGATGGGTTAAGGATGGATTTGGATCTTCTTGTCCCTATCCCCACAAAAGGTGGGGTGGGTGTGAGTTCGAATATAAAAGAGACGATTTTAAAATTTTAATACACATCCCTACCCTCTTCCTGTTTTATCAAGCTTAGATATATTTGTGGGTAACTCACTATACTATTTTTTTATAATTTTAATTTACTTATATATTTTTAAATAAATAAATTATTTATTTATTTATTTACTATGTTTTAATTCAAACAATATATATAAAAAATGAATATAAAAGAAAATAAAGGCAAAAAATTAAGAATTAAATTATATTTTTAGTTTAACATATCATTTTAAGATTTTTATTTAACTATTATTATAATTTAAATTATTTAAGTGTAAAGGTAATTAATTTATATTTTTAAAAATTATAACAATAAAATCTTTAATGAATATATTATGTATACATATGTTGTGACAAAAATATTATAAAAAAATATGTAATAGTGGCAGGTACAAATACAAGTATTATTTGATATTATTTCTTGTCCTTATCCCCATTTCAAAAATCAAGTAATACTCATATTCGTATTCATATCCAATCAAAGTTTGGGGAGGTTTAGGGTGATGCCCGTAGGTTCGAATTTATTTGTCATGCCTAATTAAGGCTATATTTAGTTATTGACAAACCACCAAGTTCTACTATATAAATAGATATCAAGTATTCTTATAACAGGCTACTTTTGACTCTTACAACAAGTAATTTTTGTCATAGCTTCTTCAAGCTAATACAATAAAGTATTATTTCTCAAGTCATTTCTAGTTCAATCTCACAAGTTATAAGATTTAAGGTTTATAAGACTCTCTAATGTCTAAAACAAAACTAATATGCGAGTAAGATTGGAGTTAAACTTTCATGTATACAAATAGATGAGAGCCTTTTGAAAAGACTAAGATATATGCAATCCTTTATAGTGAAAATGGTTAGAGAACTTTTTATGTGGTCAAATATTTATTTTTTTTAAGAAGATTCTCACATACTTAAAGTTTTCATCTATTTACAGTAGACATCTTCATATATTTGTTGTCTTACAATAATCTTCTAGCTTCATTTATTGGTAAGGAGTTTAAATCAATATTAAATATTGCATTAATTATTTTTCACCAATTTGTCATCAAATTTTTTATAAAGCAACATGTTTATCTCTTTTTGTAGGCTTCTAAGGGTTCAAAGGTCATGTCATCTTTTTGTGTGCTAGAACTTTTGTGATTGTAGTAAAATGTGACTTTGCAGGTGATAAGAGAAACTTCTTGAATTCACTTTGAAAATTTTCACTTTTATTCTTTAAAGGATCCTATGATATTCAAAACATTCTTTGCAGTCAACAACATAAGACGTTATGTAGTAACTATAAATATAAATTAACATATTGTTTATAAAGATAACATCATTTGTTAATAAGACGATAAAGTATAAATGATTTTTCAAACAAACAATCAATATAATAAACGTAAACAATTTTTTTGTTTATATGGATAATCAAACTTATAACTTGTTTGCAACATCAAAATATTTTAAGGACCTAATTTATTTTACGAACCAAAAAAAAAGAAATGAAAAGATGTAAAAAATGCAAAGATTTTGAGTGGGAAAATTGTGAATTTTTTTTTGTTAATAGTATTAGAAAATAGAAAAAGGATTGTACAGAAACAAAAATGTATTAGTTATTAGATAAGAGGTGATTAAAAATTTAAAACAAATATGAGAAGATGAAAAGGAAAAAAAAAACTTATCTAAGACAAAGTGAAGAAACATAAAAAGGAACAGAGAGATATGTAATAAACAAAACTTTAAATAACCTTTTAGTTCATATAAAATAAGGAGATTTTTATTTTAGTTTTTTAAAAAATTTCTTTTTTGTTTTAATCTTTTAAAAATTTTTAAAAAAATTATTTTAGTCTTTGCTTTCAAATAATAGTGTTAATTGATTATATAGTAACGACATTCACAGTCTATTAACTTGTCACATTATTAAAAAATCTCACAAAACAATCTTAGATATTTTTTTTTTTGTAAACTATATTTTCAAATATCTCATATGTCAAAACATAGTTTACAAAAAAAAAATACATTTGACTATCTTATTAGATTTTTTGATAATATAGTAAGTCAATTAATTGTTAACTTTATTATTATGTTATCAGTTAACATTGTTACTTGAAAACATAAACTAAAAAAATATTTAAATGATTAAAATAAAAAAAATCTTTAATGACTAAAGAAAAAAAAAACTTATTTTACAAGAACCAAAATATTATTTAAATCTAAAAAATAATATTAATTACTTATTTTAACTTTATGAAATATGTTTAATTGAGAGTTATGCAAGTAAAGTTAGAAGATATTGAGGGGGAACACAAAATATTCCATGAAAGGAAAAAGGATATAAAAAGAGTAGAGAAATTTTGGAGCTGAAAAATGAATAATCATAATAATCATAACATATAGTTTGATGCATGTATTCTAGGAACCTTGTTTTGTTAATAGTAATAGAAAACAAAAAATGATTGTGTGGAAAGGTAGATGTATGAGTAATTAAATAAGATATGATTAAAAATTTAAAACAAATATGATAAGATGAAAATGAAAAAGAAAAAGGGAAGAACTTATCTTGGACAAAGCAGAGAAACAAAAAGAAAAGAAAGATAGATATGTTATAACAAGCAATAATCTTAATGATTAATGTCAATTCTATGAAATATGTTTAGATAAAAATTATGGAAGTAAACTTATAAGAAGTTGAGTGAAGATCATAAAATGTTCTATAAGAAGAAAAAATATAAAAAAAGAGATGATAAAATTTGTACAGAAAAAAAAGAAGGCATAAGAGATTGAGGAATCTTATTTCATTAATAAGAATGTAAGAAAAAATGAAAAAAGTAAAAAAAAAATTAAACAAAAAAATTGAGACACAAAAAGTTGATACACTTACTTTAAAACCCTGTTTTGTTAATAGTGATAGAAAATACAAGAAAATTATGAGGAAAAATAAATATATCTGTGATTAAATAAGAGATCAATATAAATTTTAAACAAATTAATATTTTAGCATTATATTATACAGAACAAATATTTATTTTATATAATTAAAATTTATAATAAATAAATTTTTCTAACTATATAAATTTTATTATAATTAAAATTTGAAAAAGATAACTATTTTTTAACATATATATTATATTTTAGATTTATAATAGATAATATATATTGTGATATAATGTAATTTTTAATTTTTAATTAT
>JAMLFT010010342.1:0-11915 GCA_026544285.1 Pachyrhizus erosus
CTTAATAACTTTTTTTAATTTTACGCAATAATTAATTTCAAACAAAATTTTCAAACTCACATTTAGTTTGTTATCAAAGTCATGTAGTGATAAAATTATTTATAATTTGAAGTTTGTATGACTAAATTGATAAAATTAATTAATTAAATATTTGTTAAAAAATAAACATTAGATTCAAATAATAAATACAAAGTCTTGTGTTGAAGTTTTGCAAATGAAAAAAAGCATGGTTTGAAGGAGATATCTATTAACGACAGGTAATTGAATTTTTTTGACAAAAAATCATCATCGATAAAGTTGGTAAATATTTTACATCAATGTATAGTGACAAAAAAAATATTTTTAAAGTAATAAGAAAATATGACAATATTTTTTATACTATTGATATTTTTAATTATATTTTTAAAATAAAAAAATATTAAAAAATAAATATCATTTTGATCTATTATGTTTTTCACATTTTACTATTTTTGTCTTTTATGTTTTAAAATTCTCAATTTCATTCTTAATTTTAAAGAGATTTATTTTAGTTTTTGTTTGACAAAAATGACTAAAGTGAATCTTTTTAAAAATATAAAGGATCAAAATAAAAATTTTAAAATATAAAAGACCAAAATAGAAATATGTGAAAACATAATGGACCAAAAAAATATTTTAGCCTATCTTTTTCAAAATTTTGAATTAAAACATGGAGGAAATACTTAGGAAAATATCCACTTAGTCAAACTCTACGTCACTTAATGAATCAAAACTTCATCAAATGACCTAAGTTACCATTTTTAGAATTTTCAAAATTAAAGGTAACTCATTTAATGCTTTTAAATAATTTATAACATTAAGGATAAATTTTAAAAAAACTATATTACTTATTTCTTGAATTAAATTATCAAAAATAATATCATTCATTTTAAGGTAAATTAATCAACAAAATCTTTCACCTTACCAACATTTTGTAGGATACACATCTACCTTTAAGGCTCAACATTTAAACATATCATAAGATATGCATCCACCTATAAGAACAAACGTTTAAAATTTAGCAACTCATCACGTCATTTGCATGTCAACATGTTGTCAAGCCTATAAGCACATTAAATGGTGTTTGGTAAGGAATAAATATTTAGTTTATTGGGAATTTTGGTTTCTATGTTTGATATCTATATATTTTAAAAATACCATTTTCAAAGAAGAATGTTTCTTGTGAATGTTTTCTTAGCTAGGATTTCCACAAAAATCATTCTCATAGAGGGAGGTGGAAATCTAACTTTTCTTAGATGATTTCTTTTATTGCGATAAAAATATTATATTACTCTTATTAGATTATTTGATGTGGTAAATAATTAAAGAAACTAGAAAAAATACAAAGTTAATTTTTTATTTCCTAAAACTTATATAAACATTTCCAATAATATTTATGACTAACCAAATAGATGTTATTCATTATTAGGAATCATGATTCCCAATATTCACGATTCCTAAGAATCATGATTCCCAAGATCCATGATTCATGATTCTTAAGAGTCATGATTTTTAAACAAGAAAAAAAAATTCTTGTACCAAACAAGTTGTTAGTTCAAATGCTCTTGGGTTCGATCCCCTTAAGTAAGATTTCAAGTTCAAACCTTGTGGATGAAAAAATGTGGTTAGCAAGAGAGACCTCACCAAAGGTGGTCAATCAAGTTCTTCAACAAATATTAGTCATCGACAAAGTTGGTGGATATTTCGTAGCAATAACATGGTTACCAAAAAAATATCACCTAAGTCTTAATTCTTTTACATTTTTTTATTACACTTCAAAGTATTATTTATCATTGCATTTACAAGCATAAATATTTTCTTTTCTAGACAAGTCATGCTCAATTCAATATTTCTCACACTAAGCTTAGATTTTGCACTTAATACTTTCATACCCATGCATGGTGCACAAAGGTTATAGAGAACAAGGTGTTATTTGTTTGTCCTACACTCTACATGAAAATTCCCACAATTAATGTGGTACCTTCCACCTTTAGTTTGACATATTTTCACACTCAGCATGAAGAGTTTAGAGACTTCACTTCTCTTAAGGGGCCACGTGCTTAGTATGACACCTCCCCAATTAATATGGAAGGTTTGACAACAAATCATGATTTTGTCATTTCTTGCATAATTTGGGATTCCACTTCGCGCAAATCAACTCAAACATATACTATACAACTAAGGGGTTTAAGCTTCATTCTTACATGTTTTTGATTAATTAAAACAATTTATAACATCAAAACCCTCATATAAAACCCATCAATCATCATATAATCATTCAAAAATCCAAACTTTCAAGAACTCAAACACTCAAAACAATAAAGATATATGGTAGAGTTCCATTTACCTTAGAATTTTGGAAAGCAACCAACAAGAGGTTAAACCACTCAAACTCTTAGCCTTTGTACCCTACCAACAATGCAACTCACAAGCCAAAAAGGATGACCCATCATGGAAACTCTATAATGAAGGTTATTAGAGAAGGAATAGAGAGTGAGCAAAGGTAGAAAATTAATAGAGAGACATGATGAAAAAAAAGGGAAGAAACTCACTCACCTTACATAAGAGCTTCACTAAATATGAAAAGAAACCTTAAAAAGAACGGAAGATGAAAAGAGAAATTGAAAGAACTCTAAAGGTGGCTCCACTTCAAGGAGAATAAAATGAGAAGGGTTTTAGATTTTGAACTTTTATTTTATGACAAAGGTATTGGATTTTGGTTCATAGGCCTAACCTAATATTTTTAGCATTTAAACTAATAGCACTTCTAATATTTCCCACTCACCTTCAAAACTTGATTTTCAACCTTCTAATTTCTATTTTTATTATGAAAGAAACTACTTACTATTTTTCCACTTAAATAAACATGTGGTATAAAATAATAAAACAAACATATATTTATACCATTTAACCAAATAAATCATCTCAGAACTCATTTAATTAAATTTTTTTCACATAAATTAATTTAATAATATTTTGTTATTGATTTCATTCAAGTTAAAATTAAAGCATATATAGTAAAAGCAAGTTCTACATGTTTTTTATTATTTCATACCCTTCACAATCTTCAACCTGTTTACACTTTAGTGTGTAACACAAATCAAAAGCACTCATAAAAAACAATGTTATCAACCTCTATTAGAACCAAAGACATAAATGAACATCGGACTCTTAAAAAATTTATGATTTTGACAATCACAAACAATATTATAATTTAAAATAACTAACGATTTGTTAAGTTTTGATGACAGACAATGGTGGATCTATTTGTTAGCGAAGGGATGCAATGCACCTCCTCATTCTTAAAAAATTATATATAAATATATTGAATATATATATATATATATATATTGTCCCCCTAATTTTATATATTTGAACTCATTGTATCTATTTTTTCACTTTTTCATAATAATAATTATTAATCTTTATTTTATAAATGGATTGTCTCCCTTGACTTACGGTCCTAAATTCGTCACCAATGACAGGGATACATCTCATGGATATATAAAAGTTGTATTTTTAGACTTAGATGCATAATATTAAACTAAAATGATAAACATCTAACACGCTAAAATGTTATATAAGTCTAGTAGTTTTTTTTTTTACTAAATTAAGTGTCCAAAGTTTCTGAAAATAATGATATGTCCAAAAACATATTTTTATAGTATACGTCTAATAAACCTTATACGTCTAAATCTGTCTTTATCTCTAGACGAATAAACAACATCAAATTGTTTTTTACTTACACATTAATTACATCTGATTTCTCATAGTCTTTCTCTTACACATTTTCATATGTCTAAGATATATGCTATTATAGTTCACATCAATTTTGTCCTTTTGTTGTTTTAATGTTTGAAATTTGAATAAGCACTTAATGAAGAGAAAAAGACATGAGAAGATAGACAGACTTCTAGATTAGAAGGACCATCAAGTTTCAAAATTCTATTAAAGAGAAAAATCAGACTAGGAATGTTTAGAATATTAGTTGTATTGCCACAATTTAGAAAGTGAAAAATGGAAAGCCAAGGACAAAGAATATATTCTCTCCTTTGACAAAAGTTGAACATCTACAATATCAACACATAAAGAAAAACTCATGCGATTAATGCACATAAAAACGAGAAGAAGAAAGAATATTGTGTCACAACAAATACTTCACTTTTCAAGCCTATATATACTAACATTCATTAAGACTAAAAGAAATTAGAGACTCTAATTGAAAGACAATATATTCAAAACTCTTATACATTAAAATCTCTTCTTAAAATTAAAGTGTTATTAGTTATTCTTATCCTTAACATTTCTAAGTTATTTGTATTTTATGTTTAAATTACATATTATCATTGTATGAGTAGATTTTGTTTGTAAAATCTTATGAAAGTCATGAATGACTTACTAAAAAATACTTTAGTACTTAATCAAGTGATTAAGTTATGTAATTAAAAGTGATAACAAATAATACTTGGATTGAGTGAGTAAAAAATGACATAGTGAATACTTGTATTTTAAACCAAAAGTTTCAAATTCAATACTTATTGTAACCAAGTTTTGATTGATAGAATTCTGTTAAGGTTGAGGGAGAACTAGACGTAGTTTAAGAGTTTAAAGCGAGCCAGTAAAAAAAACGTGTTTTTCTTGTTGCTCTTTCATCACCTTTTAAACGTCCAAAGACTTGCAAACTTCTTTTATATCTTATATATGTCTTTTGAAAAGTTTGTGAAAAAGTTTTTAAAATCATACACACATCAATCAAACTCTCATCTAATGTGTTTTTTCACCTTTCAACCCCAACGTCATAATCACGGTGTCCCTTTTTCCTCAAACAAAGGTGATTAGTGTGGAATGGACTTATTAACATTAGTTAGTGTTTTTGATTCATAACTAGATCAAGTAGTTCTAATATATTGTAAGATGATGATATTATTTGGTCAAACTCAAAGAAGATTGTGTTTACTAGGGTATATGGGAAAAATGTGTTTCAAAAGGAAGTGTTATATTGGGTATATGGGAATAAGGTGATTTTTTTAGAAGAGGTGTATGGAAAAGAGAAAGAGATGTGGAAAGTATGTTTACTAGGTAATTTGAAAAAAAAAAAGTGTGTAAAGAAAAAAGGAGGTAGCAAGTGTCTGTTTCTCATTTGGTTGTTAACTCTTAAGTAAAAAATTTAGACTAGATGCCAGTTCTTATTTTGATTTTTTTTTTAAATGTTAGATGATGTTCTTGAGTGAATTTATTTTTGTTCTCTTGTTGTGATTAAGTAAATTAATTCTTGCTTTGTTCCTTGATGGTGTGTGAATATAAAGTTGATGTTGGATTAAATATATTTTGTCTTACATTACCATCTTATTTAGTAATTGTTTAAGATCCTTGCAAAAAAATTGATTTGAAAAATGAGATAAATGGTGTGAAGATTGGGCCTAGAATTTTTGGGTAGCCATTATTGAAGGTGGTACAACATCTTATCTCATTTGGACATAAAATTTGATGTAATTTGTGGTTGTGTGGGTGAATGATATATAAACATGAAAAATAAAACTCCTCCTTTATTTAGGCTTGTGTGAAAAAATTGGATTTTTTAGTTGGAAGAAAGTGAGGATGTGTAGAACTTTTGAGATGAAATGAAAGAGTCTAAATACAAAAAAATAAGAAACTTGATTGAGGATTTTTGATATTTTTTTTTTACATTGTGTGGTTAATCTTATGATAGGCCAAGACAACACTCTAAATAAAAAGACGTTTCTATTTATACTTCTATTTTTTTGGATACACCTCTCTAATATTTTTTATTTTTAATATATTTAAACTATCCTTTCTCATTCACACTCCCTATCTCTCTATGGGTGGCTATACACCTCATCTTTTTCTCCTTCTCACTCACACTACCCTCCTTTTCCCTTACCCTCTTTTCTCCTACTTCTTGCATAATCTCCTTTCCTTTTTTTTTTTTACTAATGTTGCACCCTTTTCTCTTTGTCAACTTGCACCACTCCTCCTTTTACAATTTTTTTAAAACGAGTACGAGTCAATTATTATTTTAATATTTTAAAACTTGATTTTTGAAAGGTATTTTTACGAATGTGTAGATGTCTCAAAAATTTGTTTTTAGAATGTATTAAATATATTTGGAGTATAAAGAAAAAATTACATTCCAGAAATAAATTAAATTTGTGAAGTGTGTTTGATGCATAATACATCGTAAAAATTATTTTCGATTCATCTACAAACTCCTAAAATACTTTCCAAAATTTTAAATTTTGAAATAAATTTAATACATTCTAAAAATTAATATCTAGAATGTATTTAATATATTTTGAAAGTAAATTTTGGAACATTTATAAATCTCTCAAAAATATTTTTCAAAAACAGTATTTTTTTTTTCAAAAAAAGGTGTATAAATAAATTCCTAAAATTCAATGGAAGCTGAAGTGGAGAGTAAATTTGGTTGGGGGACTTCAGTGATAACATTTGGACCCAGCAAATAGGTACAAAAGAAAGCTTACTTAATCACCTTTAAAGAAATGAAGCTGATACTGACCAATTCCATTGGGCTACAATTAGTTGCAAAATAAAAGCAATTGAAAAACAAATCCTGAAGCCCAATTACGTTCTAGGCTAATGGGCACATTATTAAGCCTTAACACAAATAATAATAGAGATAGATAATACGAAAAATGTAATAATAATAATTGATGATAGTAATATAATTATTATTAATAATAGAGTAAATAATAATAATAATATAATGATAATAATAATAATAATGATGATGATGAAAAAAGTAATGTTAATAATGCTAATAAGATTAATAAATAAAACATTTGAAGAAATTAGTTACGTAAGTTTTAGGATTAAAAAAATACATTTAAAGAAGTGAAATAATTGTGTTTTTTTTAAAGCATTATGATAAAGGAATCATTGTGAGGAGCGTTATATGTGATGAAATTTCTAATAGAAGTTATCCTTAGCATGTTTGATCTATGCACAAAAGAATAACTAAAATTATGACAATAATAATAAACAAAATAATAATAACAATATTAATATTACTATTACTACTACTAATAGTAATATATAAAAGAATTATCATAAAACTTAATGAAGACCGAAACAAATAAATGATTTTATATAAGTCATTTTGTAAAAGTTAGCGAGATTGAGAATAAAAATGATAACATATGATTTTTGCACCTATCATGAAATTTGATTAAAAAATTGGTAGTAAAGTGAAACTATTAATTAAGAAAAAGTTATAATTTGGGAAGAGACCAAGGAAGGTAATATAACAAAATCCTAACAATAGATACAATTAATTCAAACTCATGGGTTAAATGGATATTATTCATGATATTATTGATTTATTGCATATGCATGACTGATTTCACTTAATAAGTTTATTTATAGTAACGAGAACAATGGTAAGTCTTTTAAATTAGAGTTGATGTCAAGTACATTGAGTTTTAACTTCAGGTTAAGAAAATTTATAGTGAAGTCTATTATCAGATAATTAGAAATTTGGTAGTAAGAAAATTGAAGTGAATTTCTTGATTAATTTCAATTCTAATGAGAATAATTATGATTATACAACCATTGTCAGTTAGACTTAAGATCTCATAAATAGTTCCACCTCATGATGAGGTGTGAACTTTGTAGTGGATACTAAGGAGAGCTTGCGAATGTTTAATGTATGTCATTCTAAATATGATTGAAGGGTCTTGTTCTAAATTATAGTTAAGGAGTATTATACACTAATATTTTTAATGAATTACTATAATTTATCTATAATTAGTGTAGTGTATCACCTAATGTTAGTGAATATTGATTTTTATGTTTAGACTGATGGAGTATAAACTCCCCATCTTACTATTATATTACTATAATGGTTTTTATGATGATGAATTAGCATCTATGCATTCACACATGCAAATATATGTAATTTATAATATGATATAATTTGACTAAATTGATTATTTCGTTGTGATTATTTGATAATTTAGGTCCCATTATTTATTATGTTACTACATGATACTTTAGGTAGATACTTATCTCCTTGTTTTTGTGTTTGTTTGTGTTTTGATTTTTCTCTTTGTTGTGTTGTGTGTCTCCCCACTTTTTTAGACGACAAATAAGGATTGAAATCTTCTATCATAAAGAGGAAAATTGAAAATTATAAGCATTATTTGAGACTTGAAGTGTGTCATAACTTTGGTGAGTTCTCAGGACCAACTTATTTAAACTCTTTTCATAAAAAATCACCAAATAGTTGTTTATGTATTCTTGTATCGTTTAATATACTATTTTATTAATAATTAAAAAAAGAAAATTAAGTATACCATAAAATAGTGAAAGGATTAACAAGACAATATAATGCGAAAGTTTTTGTTTTCAATTTATTCATGCTTGTATATTCTTTTTTTTCTTTTCTTTCCTTTCTAATGGAAACAAAAAAATTATACAGCTTATACTTGATTCGATAAAAATAGTTATTAAAGTACTTGATAAAAGTAAAAAGATATAAAGCAATATATTCATATAATTTTTATATAAATTATACTTTTGTTTCATAAATAAAAATATATTTTTCAGTACTTGTAGTTTTTTATATATATTTTTAAGAAATTGTAGTTTTAAGTTTTTTATTAGTTTTATATTATTATTAACCTTTTTAAATCAAATACTTTTAAAAATTAAAATAGTAAAAAAGGCTAATAGTGTAAAAAAGATTAAGAAAAAGGAGAAAATAAAAAGTTTACTAAAATAGAAAAAATAAGAATAAAAGAAAAAAGCCACAATTTATAAACTATAAGGTACTACATATTTATTAATATTTCAACTTCATCAAAAAAATTTATAATCTGATAAATAAAGTAAATATTAATCTATTTTAGATGTTAAACACAATTTGATTCTGTTGTGTGGTTCTAAACTCTAGATAGTGAGATAGTATTTGTTTTTCTCCTTAATGTCAGAACCATAATTGACCTTAATGCAATTGGCAATAGTTTGACTTTGCTAAAAGAAATAGTTTAAATACATGAAATTCAAGACTTAAGTTCTGCACATTACCCCAGCCAAAAAATAAATTAATAGAAAACAAAAAGTAGGTGATTTACAGGCAATCATATTGTTGGCACTTGAAACCATCATTCTCCACCATATATAATATATAACATAATATAATGATGATTGAGAATATATAGACCAATGTATATATTATGGTTTTTCTTAGATTTTTCTGGGAATGTATAAACCCTAAATCCCAGTCACAAAAAACTGGAGACATACCAAGAAAACATAGTAGGGGACCATAATACTCGTCCACATTAATTAGGAATATTCGTGAGTCAATTTAATTAATAAAACTAAATAAAAATAGAAAGCAAAAAAAAAAATGAAAACATAAAACTGGATTTTTTTATTAAATCAAATTGAATTTTTATTTAAAATTTGAAAATAAATTTTATCCAAATCTTTCGAGATTTTGTTGGCACTTGAATCATCATCCTGAACCACATATAAAATATATAATGATGAGTAAGGACTGGGGATAGATAAGTGTATAGATTATAGTTTTTCTGAGATTTTTCTGGGTATGTATAAAACTCAAATCACAACCACACAGAACTGAGACATGCCAAGAGAACATAACAGAGAGGGACCAAATTCCTCGTCCACATTATTGATTAAATAATTTAGGAATATTCTTGAGTCAATTTAATTTAATAAAAACATATTTCTATTTTTATATTATAATTAAAATGTGAGTCCACTTTTTTTTTTTGTTAATACTCAATATTCTTTTTATTCTTTCATTTAGAAGAGCTGTTTGCACTTTGTACAACATCCTTGCAACTGTAGCAAACTTTTTTTTAGCCTATCAGTCATCTCAAACTAACCTTTGTTTATCTTTATTTTTTTCTTTTTTTATCTCTATCCCTAAAATAAATTTCAATATTATGTTTTCAAAGTGTCAATGATTAAAAATAAGTTCATATTATAATTTAAATTATTTATTATAAATTTAAAACATAATTTTTATATTAAAATATTTATATATTATACATTTTAATTATAATATAATTTACATATTCAAATATATATTTGTTACGACTTCTAATTATATAAAATAAATATTTATATTGTGCAATACAAAAATTAAAATACTGGTTAAATAAAAATAAAAAAATCTAATAAACGAACAACAAAAGAGGAATTTTATTTATTAAATCAAATTGAATTTTGATTTAAAATTTGCAAATAAATTTAATCCAAATGTTGACTTTAAACAATAGAAGAATTATACATTTATCTCACTGTTTCGAATTTATACTCTAACAAGTTCAATCTTCATAAACTTTTAAATTTCAATGGAAAAAACTCCTTTGAATATTTTTTTTAATATTGAATCTATTATTGTTTTAATAAAGAATCATTCTCCAAAGGCAATAACACACTAGGGGCTTCACCTATGTAACTATTATCACGTGTAACAAAAACAAAATTTGCTAATCTATCGTCCTCAGCTCAAACAAATCCTGGACAATATTTATGTCTGAATCTTAGATGTTAAATTAGAATTTTGGTTTGTTATTTGTATTTTTTAATTTAGTTTTTTAAGATTAAGATTTTTTACTTTAATTTCTTAAAATGGCTATGTTACATCAAATTGATATTTGTCAATTTCTTTTTATACTGATAGTTTTAATTTCTTATCACATAACATCTTTTATACTTTGTCATGTGTTATTAAGTTGATAAAATTACAGTAATAAAATAAACATGCAGTAAACTGATAGAGAATTAATTTAATTTTACTTTAAAAGACTACAATAAAATATATTCCGAGGTTAATTTATTTTTTAGAAATGGATATTCTGAGGGATATCGAGTTTGTTTTCAGCTATATAGGGTAAGAAGTAATGTCATTTCAGCATTAATTTTTACGACATATCTCATAACAAAGAGAAAAATAAAAAAAAATATAAGATAAAATGAGTAGATTAATAAAAAATAAAAAGTAAGAAAGTGTTGCAAAAAATGTCATAAAAATATTACTATTTTTATGAGAGTTTAATTAAAATATATTACTTATGTACTTTTTTTAAAATGACATAAATTAAAAACTGAGATACATAATAAAATTATTAATTTTTATAATAATTATTTTAAATAAATACTATTGAGTTAACAAAATGCAAATTTCTACACAATCAATATCAAAATTACACTCTTTTTATGATGACTAGCACTGGTCACGTATGATATTAACGTAACGCTTTGCTTTATTTGGTGAAATCTGTTGCTGTCTGGCGGAAAGTTATGTATTTATGGGAGTGTAATTGGCCTATAAATATTAGATTTAATTGATTATTTAGTTTCAATACATCAACTTGTGATTTTAGTTCTAATATTTAAATTTTTTATATAAATTAAATAATCATTTTAAATACAAATACAAACTATTATATTGTAAAATATTTTTATACTATTATATATAATAAATCTATTTTTTATAATAATTATTTAAAAAATTACATCAACTATTATTTTTATTGAAAAGATTTATTGTAATGTGTAATGTATGTCTTAGGTTATTATATTTGATTTTTATTTATAATAAATAAATAAAATTAATATTAATTATATAAGATGAATATAATAAATAAATAAAATCAATATTAATTATATAAAATTAATTTAATAATTAATAATAAAAGTTAAATTTGTAATTACTATCTAATAATAAATAAGAGAATAAAATATAATCTGACAATTTTTATTATTTGTTTTTGTAAAAAATTTAACATATGAAAATATATAAAACTTAAATTTAAATAACATTTTATTAAGATATAATCAAAATACATTCACAATACCAAAATCTTAAATAAGAAGGA
>JAMLFT010010343.1:0-11914 GCA_026544285.1 Pachyrhizus erosus
TTTTAGCATATTTTAAAAAGTATATATTATATTAATTTATATATATGTGTGTGTATATATATATATATATATATATATATATATATAAACTTCCCCATATTACTAACTTTGATTTTCATTGCCTTTTGGAACCTATTCACGTTCAACATCTTGGTCTTCATGGTGCTTTTACTGATTTTTTATCTGTTCATGAACTACACCCGTGTCATTCATTATATTGGACACAACGGCAACCAAACAGAGGATAACTATTCTTCAATAAAAAGCCATGATTTAAGGAAGCCAATGTATAGCATATGCTTCATTGCCTTATTCAGTGCTTCTTTTCTGCTATACGTTGTGGCCTTTAGCTGCATGACAGTTAAGTTTAGTCCATTCTTTAATCTTAAGTAATATGCATACTTGGTGAAAACAAGTGCGTGTTCAATTACTTACTCTTGAATTCAATTTTTGCAAAAATAAAAATCGCTTAATTCATTTTCAGATCCTGCCTTTTTCAAGGTTTCTCCCCTTTTCTTTTGTCGTCAGAAACTTCCAGTTTCCACATTCCCAAAAGTAAGACAACTAGGGGTTAGATTTTATCCAATCACTAAAATGTAAAAAGAGTAAAGAAAGTAGTAGGATTGGTTGAGTTTTTTTTTTTAATTTTGGTCACAAAACAGGTTTCAAGTGTCATCATATAACTTTAGTAGGTTGTGACTTTTTATCAGTGTTGACCTCATATAATTTGGATGTCAATCTTTTTTCTATATAACTTTAAGACTTTTCGTAATTAGTTTCAAAACAGAAAACTTAAGGGTCTGTTTGTTTTTGTTTTTTTTTGTTTCTGTCAGCTTCATTAAGTTAGAATCATATTATTAAAAGTAGATGTTGTCTTTTATTAGTTTTATAGAGTTTTTTTTCAAAGGAATATTTCTTTCATAGAAAAGGTTGGAATAACTGTATTCTAAAAATTATTTTTTAAACTTAAAGAATCAATGATGGTAGAATGAAATTTCGTGATCTATATGACTTCAATTTGAATATACTAAGGAAATAAGATTAGAGATTCATCTTTGACCCTAATGCTAGTTAAGAGTCTTCATTTAAAGTAAAATATTTTTTAATAGGAAAACTTCTCGGATTCATAAGTTGGTCACAATCTAAGCTATATATGATATAACATTTGTACATCCTTGATAATATTAAGAGAAGACTATAGATGACAAATTAAGAATGACACATGGACTCATAGTCGCATAATGGTGGTTGAATGAGAGTTTGGAACTCACCTTTAGTCTACTTTATATGAGAGTGCACAAACTTATGGTTTCAAGTACAAAAAGTTGGAATCATTTGTTAATGGAGAATTGATGCAACCTTAAGATGTTACAACTATTTTGAGTGTCTCTGTTGAAATTAGTGAATAAGGATAAACTAATATGGTTCCACAACAATCAAGGTGTATACATGTAAAATCTTCTTGTAACTTGTATATGAAACATTTTGGTGGCTTAGAGGAGGTTAATGTTGTAGGAAATTGGAAAAGGCTATGAAGTTTACATGTTATCCCAAAGGTAAAGTCTTTCTTGTGGAGTGTCTTCCAACTTTCATGAGATTGTAGGATAAAGAAGTGTCATGTCCAACATGTGCGTTGTGTAATGCAACTATAGAGAATTGTTATCACATCTTACTCACATGTCCCATTAGCATAATATGTTGGATTTTGATTTATTTATAGGATATTATTAAACCTATGTTGCACATCATAATAAGTTTGATTTGTTCTTTAAAGTATATGCATGGATTGATGAGTCAAAGTAGTGTCTCATTGTCATGACTCTATTGTAATAAGAAGTTATGGGAGACTATAAAAAAATGAGATTTGAAGGTGTTTGTGACAATCATAATGGTACTAAGTGATTGATTATCCACCAAATATCACATTTTGGTATTAATAATAAAGATTAAGATGTAGTGTATGTTGTATGGCAACTCCCACTAACAAAATACAAGTGTAATATTGATGTTGCATTTCTCACCTCATATCATAAGACTAGATTTGATATGTCTTTAAGAGATGAGAAAGATAAATTTTTGTTTACTAAATCTATTTAGACAACTCTAATTTTGCAAAGTCCATGAAGGAGAAGAAGTTGCTTTGCTTCAAATATTTCACTAATGTATTTAAATTTAAAGTAATTATTAATGAAATTAAGAATTTGCTTTCTTTAAATACAAATTTTTAAACTTAATTTATCAGGAGATAAAAAAAAGATATAATTGTTAACTTTTTTTTTAAGGGCATTAGCACTTTTAGCTAACCCCATGGTTTTTTTTTATCATGTGTCCAATTGTATCAAAGCTTTTATTTTAGTGGAAATTATATAAGTTTGTTCTGTAAAAGAAATAAAAAAAAATTAAAGAATCAAATTCATAATTGAAATAATGATATTATCTTAACTTTAAATTAATACAATCAGAATTGTGTTTACTTGATGAGTGATAATTAATAAATTATCTTAGCTTCTATTTCTATAAAAATGCACAAGTCAGAAAAATGTTTACTTGGACGATTATTATATTTTCTTACGAAATTAACAAATATTTATTAGTAATTATATTTTAACTACTTATAAACATTTACAGTAGAATTAATATACAATCTATACTAGGTAGCTATCAATTCCCTCTGCGCATATGCAATTAGCGACAAATTTTAGTTTTTCTCCCTCTAAATTCATGATTTTAAAATTAATCTTCATATTTTTTTTCATTTAGTTCATGCATTTTAAAAAAATAATGTGATGTTAACCTTTAAAAACATATGGCTTTAATGTTTACTGAGAGCTAAAACATATTTAAGCTAAAAAAATTATATAATCATAATTTTTTTAATAAGTTAAAAAATCATAAAAATAATATAATAAACGAGTTTTCTATTTTTTAGTTTTCAAAACATGCTTCGAAAATAAATTTAACAATTAAGTTTTTTTTTCCTATTTCTAAAACAGTTTTCAAAACCAAATGACTAAACATTATTTTTAATTTTCTTTTCAATTTTTTTTAAATTATTTTACTAAACAGATTTGAAAATAAAAAAAACATGTCCTTATAAATTTCTTCTTGCATCTGTTACGTGAGCTTTATCTATCATTTTTCCCATTTTCCTTTTTATTTAACCATAAACAAGGTCTATAGTTTTATTAGAGCTATTATAGGGGAGTTAGGTTTTGATTAGTTTGTCGACTTCACGGGCACTTATTGCCATTATAATTCGTAAGATGATAATTTCATTATGTAATGTAATTAATTTGTTAACACTAGAATCTTGGTTAATTAGAGACTCAAGACTAATTATAAATCTTCCTGAAATTTCTTTTCAATAATCTTCTAATTATTAAACAAAGAAAAACATGAACTATTTATTTTATATTTTAAAAATATTAAATGCATCATCTAATGTTGATACGTGATAGTACAAAATGAAATAGAAATAACAGAGTACTGTAATAAATATGGTGCGGTCGAAACTAATGTGGCAGGTGGCTAGCCGGGTGCAATGCCAACTCATTCTGAAGGATTTCTACTTTCCAAACAAGAGGGACTCAGAAAAGTTAAATTTATAATCAGAGGACAAACAATTTTCTGGTTTAGGGCCTCCTTTTCTGGAAAATTCAAATTGTTACCTCCAAAACCTGAAGCACCACATGCTAACTAGTGTTCCCGTTATTTCAAACATTCATCACTTACTATTTCAAATTTTAACTATAAAGGGTGAAGGAAAATTGACAGATTTTCAAATGCATTTGGTTATCTCAGTAATATCATAACAATGGTTTTACTAGTCATTACTAAGGAATAAAAATAGAATAATTTTATTAAAAATGATAATAATATTATTATTATTTACCGTTGTTTTTATAAAATCGTTTTATTTGTTAATTTATTAAATTTTCTCTTGAATGATCAGGGAGTTCTTCAAATGCGGAGTCTCTTGTATGATGATTGAATAGCCATTTCCTTTTCAATTAATGTTCTTCACCATGCTACCAGGAATTTGACCCCAAACTTCATAACGACTATTCCTATAAATAAAAAGGAAGAGAGGAAAAAGCTACCTAAGTGTAGCCTTCTCATAAATCATAATTATTCATTGGACTTTTTAAAACTCGTCTTAAAAAATTACCCCCAATGAGGATGGTGCCAAATATTGCACGTTTTATTTTATGAAATTGGATTGGTACCAAAAAAAGAAATAAAGCAAATACTGTTTATAATATATTTCAAATTTTGATGAACTAATGTTCATTAGGTTTCGGAGTCAATTTGCAAGATATTATCCGAAGGTGCTAATACAATTGATGTTTATAAGGCAGTGCAGAAGATATTAGTCACTACGAATCAAACAAAAAAAAAAGAAGATATTTGTCACTAAGTTTTATATATTTAATGATAAGTTAAATAAAATAACATGAAGTTGAATAGAAATAAATTACAATTACTAATTTATTATTTAAATAATTTTTATGATGAAAAAGATAATTCCATTTTATATGTTATTTCTCATTCCATATTTTTTTAACAACCCGAACCTAAATGGATAACATGTTACCCAAAAAAAAAAAAAGTCAAGATGACAATAACCTCAAAAACAGGTAAGTTTAGGACCATAATGCAACTGCGCAACAATACCGTCCCTACCATTTATTAGACATACAATGAAAGCTAGCTAATAGTATTTCAAGTTTCAACCACATCTGGCCATGGAGAAAATGCAGAGAACTCATTTAGACTCATGAATTCCATAACCTTCCTTCTAATATTCTCCTTACTCCTTCTACTCTCTAACATGCCTACATCGCTTCTGCAACTGAATGGAAAATAAGGTGTGTCATACTCATATCATTCTTACAGTACGATTTCTTCTAAACTCATTGTGCACTTCCTTTTATGTTTTGTAGCATGCTTTCCTGCACTAACAACCATATTTTTCCATGAAAATCTCCTTCTTTTTACGGTAGTTTAACACTCACGTTGTGGTTTACTATTGTTTCACTGAAGGGAAAAATTCCATATTCTTTCTCTTGTAAATCAACCTGCTAAGCAAACTGTAGTAATAGTAACCAAATTATTTTATTTTCTCAGATCTTTCATGATTCAATTTTTTGACTTTGAATGCAGTTGTGAAGTCATGGACCTATTCAGATTTGGGACCTTGTTTTTCTATGTGCTCCTTTTGTTTAGAACCTGCCTAGCCAAAGATCAACATATTAGTCAGATATATCCTGGCTTCAGTACATCTCAGCCGGATTGGAACGACCATAATGGTTTTTTCTTGCTATCCAACAGCTCAGCCTTTGCTTTTGGATTCTTTACTACTCTTGATGTTTCATCGTTTGTTTTAGTTGTCATGCACTTAAGCAGCTACAAAGTGGTTTGGACTGCCAACAGAGGCATACTCGTTGGGACTTCTGATAAATTTGTGTTTGACCGTGATGGGAATGCATATTTGGAAGGTGGGAATGGTGTAGTTTGGGCAACAAATACAACCGGACAAAAAGTAAGATCCATGGAATTGCTTGACTCAGGGAATTTGGTGTTACTTGGGGAAAACGGGACAGCTATTTGGCAAAGTTTTAGCCATCCCACTGATACTCTCTTGCAAGGACAAGCCTTTGTGGAAGGAATGACACTCAAAAGCTTCCACAACAGCATGAACTTGTGTCATTTTCTTAGTTATAAGGCAGGTGATTTGGTTCTCTATGCAGGATTTGAAACTCCACAGGTGTACTGGAGCCTATCAGGAGAAGAAGCCCAGGGAAGCTCAAAAAATAACACTGGTAAGGTTCACTCAGCGTCTTTGGAGTCCAATTCATTGAGATTTTATGACGCAAATAGAGCTTTGCTGTGGAAAATTGTCTTCTCTGACCGCTCAGATCCCAAGTCATTTTGGGCTGCTACCTTGGACCCTAATGGTGCAATCACTTTTTATGATCTTAACAAAGGGAGGGCTCCTAACCCTGAGGCGGTTAAGGTACCACAAGATCCTTGTGGCATTCCTCAGCCTTGTGATCCTTATTATGTTTGCTTCTTTGAAAACTGGTGTCTCTGCCCCAAACTTCTCAAATCTCGTTTTAATTGCAAACCTCCCAACATCTCTACCTGTTCTAGGAGTTCAACAGAACTGCTATATGTTGGCGAAGAGCTTGATTATTTTGCTCTCAAGTTCACTGCACCGGTTTCAAAATCAACCCTGGATGCTTGCAAAGAGACTTGTATAGGAAACTGCTCATGCCTTGTGCTTTTCTTTGAAAACAGTACAGGGAGATGCTTTCATTTTGATCAGATTGGGAATTTCCAACGCTACAAGAAGGGCACCGGTGGCAGTAGTTATGTTTCATTCATGAAGGTCTCCATTAGTAGTAGTGATGATGGACGAGGCAACCAAAATGGAAGGAATGACACGGTGCTAGTTGTTGTCATAGTAGTTCTCACAGTTCTGTTCTTAGTTGGTCTTATAACAGGATTCTGGTACTTCTACAAGAGGAAAAAGAATGTTGAAGAGTATCCTAAAGACATCTTGGAGGAAGATGATGATTTCTTGGACAGTCTCTCTGGGATGCCTGCACGTTTTACTTTTCGTGCTCTTTGTAGAGCAACTAAGGACTTTTCCACAAAAATTGGGGAAGGAGGTTTTGGCTCGGTGTATTTAGGTGTGCTTGAAGATGGCACCCAGTTGGCTGTGAAAAAATTGGAAGGTGTTGGACAAGGTGCAAAAGAGTTTAAAGCAGAAGTGTCCATAATTGGAAGCATTCATCACGTTCATCTGGTCAAGCTCAAAGGGTTCTGTGCTGAGGGTCCTCATCGCCTTCTTGTCTATGAATACATGGCAAGAGGTTCTTTGGACAAATGGATCTTCAAGAACAGTGAGAATTCCTTCTTGTTGAACTGGGACACGAGGTACAACATTGCAATAGGCACGGCTAAGGGATTGGCCTATCTCCATGAGGAGTGTGAAGTGAGGATTATCCACTGTGATATTAAGCCACAAAATGTTCTTCTTGATGATAACTTCACGGCTAAGGTTTCAGATTTTGGATTGGCTAAGCTAATGAGCCGTGAGCAGAGCCACGTGTTCACAACTCTAAGGGGCACAAGGGGGTATCTAGCACCAGAATGGATTACTAACTATGCAATTTCGGAGAAGAGTGATGTGTTCAGCTATGGAATGCTCTTGCTTGAGATAATTGGAGGGAGGAAGAACTATGATCAATGGGAAGGGGCGGAGAAAGCACACTTTCCTTCTTATGTATTCAGAATGATGGATGAAGGGAAACTGAAAGAAGTTCTGGATCCAAAGATAGATATTGATGAGAAGGATGAAAGGGTTGAGGCTGCTCTTAAAGTTTCTCTTTGGTGCATACAAGATGACGTGAGTTTGAGGCCTTCCATGACTAAGGTAGCTCAGATGCTTGAAGGCTTGTGCCCTGTTCCTGATCCCCCCTCATTATCTCAATCCGGTACTTATTCAGCTTTCATGAAATTGAGTAGTGGAGAAGCTACTTCATCGGGGCAAGCTAGTTTTTTTAGCAATGTACCCATGTCATGTGTTCAATTATCAGGACCAAGATGAGATCAAGTGCAAGTAGCTAAATGAATCACGCATATCATACCTACTTTTTTATGTTCAATTTTAATTATATATATGAACATCTCCAATTTATTTTGCAGTTTTGGTCTTGTCATTGTGTTTAGATTTAGAAGTCCTATGGAATTTTGTACTTATGAAGGCAGACTGGAACTTGTCTTTGTTCTGCTGATCTTTTTGTGATTTTCCCTTTGTTTCTGGGCATTGGTCCTTTGTATTCACGGACGAGGGATGACCAAAAAAGAGAGCAACATTTAGCATAGTATTTACTTTATTGTAATTATTAGACTTTAGAAGTTAAATAGTCAAAAATGTTTAATTTTAATTATAAATAAATAAGCCAAATTCATCTCAAAGATAAGTTCTTGTAAAAACAAAGTATCCAAACAGTAATAATAATAATAAAACAAAAAAACAAAATGATGCGGATTAAGTCTGGTAAAACTTAAAACTGAGAAAGAAAAAAAATCTTTATTTGTCTCCAATACTTGAGCTCTATTTGCGGTACCCAATCAATGATCGTCGCTGACTCTTAGCTGAATTCTTATTCGACTAGAAGATGAATGGCGGAGAGGATATTTCTTATCACGTGTGAAGACTTTATAGACTTCAGACCAACTAATCGATCATTCAGATAAGTAAGGAAAATAAATAGGTAAACTAACCTTTATTGACAGACAAGTAAGGAAAATAAATAGGTAAACTAACCTTTATTGACAAGTCTTTTTTATCACCAAGGCTTGTAGCGTATTTTGACCTCGGAACTTGACTATCTTGCAAATTTATGAGAGTCTAATTGTACATGGATTTATATAAGTGCACTCGACCCTCATGCCTCATGCAAGAAACATATTTGTTGTTGATGAATTCTAGAGACGTACTTCCAAATCGCATTTCCTTTTCTTATTGTTTCAAAATATCAACAAAGAAAAAATATCCCAAAGGAAAAGCCAGTTGAACTGGAACTGAGTTCAAAAGGGAAAATATATGCTATAATTGTAACGCACATTCCATATAGGATATGACTTTTGTCCGAGAGAGAGAGAGAAGGAATGTGAATCAATCTAGCTACAAACAAAAAGTTATCAATATTTGTCAAGCCTCAAATAATACATTAAAAAATAAGGCCAAATAATAGTGACATTATTTATCAACGAGTCAGTACAAAATGATCAGAAGAGACAATTTAAATAAGACGATCTCTCAAACATGATATCGCCATGTCAATGAGCCTATCAACCATTTGAAAAAGAAAAGGAAACCATGACAAAAGACCCAGACATACAATTGGCTGAGGAATATAAAATACTGCAGCCGCCAGCCGACAAAGATACAGTTGTATAAGAGTGAAATAACGCTACATTTTTCAAGTCCCATCTACATTTGTAGTCATTGTTTTATTTTTATTTAAACGTAACCCTCCTGTTGGAGTTATATGGTGCAGTATAGTAGGGTCATATACTACACATATTTGGCTCTCTATTCGACTTTTAAGCTAAAATTAATTATAAATTTCATAGCAAGTTATTATACATTTTGACAGGGGGAGAAGGAGACAGCAATTACACAGATTTCAGGCATGCATGCATGTGGTTTACTAAGACTATATGAATGAGTAATCACATAGCATTTGGGCGATTACTCTTTTTAAGAATTCTAGTTCAGGATAATGACTTAAACTGATAACAACATGATAAAACAATAAAAATTAAAAAGGCTACTCTCTATTTCTTATTTTCTACCAAAATTTCACATTCTGAGAAGATGCAGCAGTGGAAGCCTCACTAGTATACAACAGACAGAATACATCTTTCTCTTATTTATGGCATAAGCTATTTACAGCTAGATAGTCATGTCTACTCTACTAAACCCTATCGAGTAGCCACTAGCCACTAGCCACTTCCAAGATGTGAAAAAAGGGCACGCATAATTGTTTGAGACTATTATGGTTCATTTGTCTTGGAAGATATATATCCAAGTTCATTCAGGGAGGTAGGATTGAAAGGCTGCAGTAACATGGGGTCCGCCTTTAGATTTTGAAAGAGATCAAGTGGATATGTATGGCCATGATCAGTCGAAGGTTTGCAGTCTTCATCTTCATCTTCATCAACATCCCAGAGGAATTTTGCATAAGAAGCCAAGACAAAGCTGACAAGTTACAATAATTAAGGTTTATACAGTAGTTTTTTTAACCAAAAAGAAAAATCAGGACACAACTTTGTCTAATTTGGAATCAAAGCCAGAAAATAAAGCATAGTGTCTAAAGAATTATCTTGGATGACAGATTATTGAATTTTAACTTACTTTAGCTACTTTACCAACAAGTCAGGATTTTCAAATTTAACAAATCATAGAATGTGTCTACATTTGAAAAACAAAAAACGAACCAACTTCATATAACGTCTATCTAGACCTAAGTCATGTAACACTTTTTTTATGCAAGATCATGTAACACCAGTAGGAAAGAAACAAATACCAATTTATTTTTATATAACTAGGAGAATGTACACAAAGTAGAAAAGCCGTACTCTAGGTAAATTTATGTTACCAATCATCCGGGTCACATTTAACAGCTTGATCAAAATAGCCCTCAGCTCGATCAGCATTCTTCTCTGTTTGCCAAATTAAATCCGCGTAGAGAGACAAGACATTAGCATCGCCAGGATTAACCAAAATGGCTCTTTCTAGATACTCCTTTGCTTTAGGATAATCTCCACGAACCTATTTGCAAATTTAATGTTAGAAAAAACACTAATTAGTAATAGAAAGAAACGAGAAATTTCATGAGACAAGGATATATTTTAATCACGATCATTCTAGCTAACATGACCTTTTTTTCTTTTCTCTCTCTTTTTTGGTTAGTGAATAATCTTACAACAGATTAGACTTTTTCCGTGTTTTCCTTTTCATTTTGAGCAATAAGAGAAATTAAGATCACGATCGAGGTCAAGCTTAAGCACCAACCGAAACGAACCAAATTACCTCCTTCAAAAACTTAGCATAGTTTCCAAGCAAAAGAGCATTATTGGGGTTTGCTTGAATCATGTTCTGGTAATAAGCATCTGTCCAATCCCTATCATGATTATTTTCTTCAGAGAAATCCCAGCCATGTTCAACATCTGAGCCTCTTCCACTACCATTATAACCACCACTACCCATCCCACCACCCATCACTAAAGTCTGCAACCTGCTACCTCTCTTCCCCGCACCACCCTCTTCATGCTTGTCTAAACCACAACTTGAAAACAGTTCTCGAACTGAAGGCAGTATTGCTTTCTTGTTTTGCTTTGCTTCTTCCACTTGTTCGCTTTCTTTTACCGTGATGCTCCATTCATTCTTAAGGACTTTACATGGTGGCATGCAAGTTTTATTCTGAGGGTTTGATGGGGAATGATTACAAGGGTCAGTCTCAGCCAAGTTCTGTATTGGAGTTGAAAGTGTTGTAGGAAGGTGGAGAACGGGTTCTGATTCAGAGGAAAATTCCTTGGAATGGAGCAGCCATGAAGTTGAAATTGGTAAGCTTGAACTTCTTAGTAACATGTTTTAATTTGTAGTTCAGAAAGAGAGACAAAGAGAATGGAAAAAACGAAGAAGGTGATAGAAGATATATGACCAACAGAGGGAATGACATATAGGAATATGATGTTAAGAAAGAAATGATACTAGTTGAAAAGTGTAAAGTGTTAAGAGAGAGAGAGAGAGAGAGAAAAAAAGTGATTTGAGAGTGAGTGAATGAGAAAAGAGAAGTAGATAATTGACACAACACAAAATCCAAACAAAAGGGTGACCCATTATTTTAAGCACTAGTCCATGTGGCATTATAAAAACACAAGTTAGAGATCAGGATCTCTGCTAGGCGGACACGTTTGACTGACATGAGGGAATGTGGACCCATGTCTTGAGTTATTGTAGACTGAAAAAATGAACGGCCATGAATTAGTTCTGCGTGTGAGTTGTGACAGAAATGGCATCAGCATCTGCTTTGGGTGACTCAACTTTGCCCTTGCTTTGTTGCTTCCTACACGCACGCCGTTTGCTCATAATTCAAGCAACTCTTGAATGGTATTTTGGTTATTATAAGATACTCTTTTATCACCTTGGTGACTAATTTCTGTATATTAAAAAATTGATTAATTTTTATATTAATATTAATTTTATTTATAATTATGATATTTTTTTAAAAATTTATTTTTAATATTATTAAAATTAATTATATTTTTTTATTTAATGAGAGTTTATTTTTTTTAATTTTCATTAGAAAGAGAAAAATAATTTGTGAATTAA
>JAMLFT010010344.1:0-11912 GCA_026544285.1 Pachyrhizus erosus
TAAAAAATATTTAATAATTATAATATAATTTTAATTAAATGTATAGCTATGATTTTATTATTTTATTATTATTATTATTTATTTACTTATTAAAATAACTATTTTATATTTTAATAATTATAAAAAATAAATTACAAATATAATCACATAATTACATAATTAATAATTATATTATATATTATATATAATAATAGAATTATGTGATTTGTTAATGTATACACATTTCTTTTTCAGTATAAATACATTAACAATCTACACCATTGGTGTATTTTTAAAAGTCTCTAGTTATAACTTGTTAACACATTAATATTAAAAAGTAAGAATATACATTAACAAATTTCACTAGCATTTGCTAGCGTATACATACTTATTTTTTAGTACGAGTACATTAGTAAATTACATCATTGATATTTTTAAGACAATATCTAATTATAATTTTCTAATACACTCATTCTAAAAAAAGGATGTGTACGTTAGTAAACCCCTAGAATTATATATAAAATTAATATTATTTTAATTAATAATTAGAAATATATATAACAAAATGAATATAAAGACAATAACAGGCTTGATAGTTTCATGTCTGAATCCAACCCTAACCTCACTTTTTCAAGTCAAGTAAAACCTATCCCTACCCCACCCTTTGTCAAAGAAGATTTTTTTGTCAAAATTTGGGACAAAATTGGACAAGTACCTACTAGTTCAATTTTTATCATCATTCATACCCTTAAGCTCCAAACTTGAATAAAAAAGTAATTTAACACATTGCAATTAGGCATCATAATTAAATCTAGGGTAAAAATATATTTTTCATTCCTCTAAAATTTTTGAAGTTTGATTTTACTTCTTCTAAATTTTTTTGTCTATTTTTTTATCCATTTAATTTTAAAATGCATCACTTTTTGTCATCCAACATTACCACCTTCATTTCTTTTATCATTGTCTCTCTTGCTTTGTAAGAAGAAGCATTGGGTGATGCTCATAAAGTTCTAGATGCATATATAACATTAGTGTTTCTCCTAATTTGTGAACTTTCACCCATTTACGATAATGTAATGTATGGTGTCATATTGTATATGAAAGTTTAATAATAATTATTAATAATTTAATAATATAACAAGAGTTCTAAAAAAATAAAACAAGTTCTCATACACAACAAAAATATTTTTCATTATGTATTTAACTCAAATACACAACAAAAACACATTTTTGTTAAGTATCTAACCAAATTCACATTAAAAACACAATTATGTTTTGTATCAAATCTAGATACACAATGAAAACAAGTTTTCATTGTATTTGTATGCACAACAATAACATATTTTCGATGAATCTACCAACACAAAAAAGAATGAAAGAAAATGCAAATATTCACTTAAAAAGTTAGAGAGAAAAGAATGTGATGAATAAGGTGCAAAATGTTAGGAAGAAGCCAAAAATAATATGGACGAAGATTGAGCAAGTAGGTATAAAGAAGTTTCAAGAAAGTGAGATAAGGGAAGAACAAAAGGGTGCGACAAAGAGAGAAAAAGGTGACATGTGGTTTTTTGAAAAAATTGGTAAGGTAGGGAAAGATAAGTGAGTGTAACTTAGCAAGTTTATAAAACTATGTAAACTAACTAATAAAAGGAATGAAAGTAATAATTCTTTAAATATTAATAGGTGAAAAGATATCTACATTCAATATAGTAATTTATAATAGATAAATATATTTTTGATCCTTATTTTATTATGATTCTTATTTTTAATCCATATAATTTTTTTTATTTTTAATTTCTTATATAAATTATTACATTTTATTTTTAATCTTCGAAATTTATTTTGAGAATTGTATTGACTTAAATTTTGCTTCAAAGTTCAAATCAATAAGAAACCAACAAATTCTTTCTATTATTTAATTTTACCCAATTAAAATTGGGAGCTAATGATCGGTTCAAACAAGCATACTATCTCGACAGAAGATGGCCAAGTGATGAATACAAAGGATCATAACTCAACTTTGAGAAATTAGTGAGTGAAATAAGATAGAATTTTATATTTGACAGATCACATAGCTAAATTTCCACTCGTTTTTCTTGAGGTAAGGTAAATATAATTACCTCTAAATATTTTAAGAACGGAGGCCTTTCCCCATTCCCTCCCCCTAAATTTTTTAGTATAATAAAAACAAGGAAGGATCATAAGCTCTGACCAATGTTCAAAGTTGTTCTAGCAGTATTCACAAGAAACTAGACATTAAAAAGGGGAAGGGGAGTTAAAAATGACTTCTGGAATACAGGACTCGACTCGAGATGAGTCTTCCACCGTAGTGGCTGAATCTAAGCATGCCAACGATTTGAAACTTCATGCTTTAATTCCCTGAAAGATTTCACTAAGAACCTGCCAACAAGACCCTCACCTCCAAAGATTAAAAAATAAATAAAATACAAGTGCGTCAAATTATCAGTACCCTGTTTTTTTCTCTAAACTAAACACCTTTAAATTAATATTTATCCCATGCAAAGGTATACCTTACGCGATAGCATTGCCTCGACCAGCATCAAAGTCCTTTTGAGGACACAACTTATCTTCGAGCTGAATCCCATTGAAGCACTTTACCACCGTGGTTCCCACATCAAAATGTAGAAATAAATGAAATATTTATTAAAATCAAAACCAGAAACTGCAGAATATATTTATATAATATCTTTGTTGTCAATGACTACTTAACACAATTCCCAAGAAGATTAGACAGTAGGAATGAACAGTAGCAAAACTTGAAATTCCATCTGCATAGTCATTAAAGTGCACCATTGACTAGAACAGGAAGCAATTTTCACTTGTAAAAATGTTATCAAACATTCTAAATCTTGTCTGTTTAATTGGTGGTGATTGGTCCAAAGCTTTAGAGCTTTTAAACTCTAACCCTCTTGTTACTGCAGCTAGGGCACTTGTATTGCTTGATGTGCTCAGCCTTAGCAGGAGTAATTTTAACACATTTACCATGGAACCATCTTTCGCACATATCACAACAGATCCAGAATTCATCAGTGCCATAATTATCACCACAAGCACCACATGTTGCACCTTGTTCATCATCTTCTTCTTCTTCATCTCCACTCTCATCCTCTTCTTTTGGTGGTGCAGACATCTTCATCCCCTTGGCCTGAGACTCAGACTGACGGGACTGTTAAACAGAAGCATCCAAAACAGGAAGATCAAAGTGATTTTCAACACAAGGGCAGTGATAGAAATGTAAACTAAGAAATAATTGAAAACTGAATACCACCTTTCCACTTGATTTGCATTTGCTACCATTGTTGTGAGCAGTTGGTTGATCCTTCGATTGCTTAGCACTTCCTGTCACAAGTTCGAAGATTGTTGGCAGATCATTTATCATCTGAAAAAGCCTTTTCCTGTAAATATCCATTAGAACCAAAATTAGAAAAACCTCCTACGCATGATATCATATGAACTTTGAACCCAACTTTCTCAAGATTTCTACTTCTAGTAATATACTTTTTCTTCTTAGGCTCCTTGAAGAATATAGTTTTTTTCATTTTTGTTTTCTTCACCCTCCCTACCCCAAAGGCCCAAAAGAGTCACTAGATACAATTACCCAGTGACTAAGCTTTCCCTTAACCTGTTCTTTCATCATTCTCACTATCACAAGCTCCTAAGGTTGAGACTATCCTTCAATCTCCTTTAAACATAACACAAAATTCTTAAGTGACTTTAGACACAAAGCTCATGACTGCTCTAATTCAAAGCAGACCAATTTGTTTAATTGCAGGCATAAGTGGACAAATGCAGACTAGACACGCTGGTCCACATACAAATCTATAAATTCAAACCTGTACTTTAATTTCATGATTTTTTCGCTAGAATATTCCCTGTATCACTTGTTAAATACATTTAGTGTTCATAAGAATTCATGTTTATAAAGTAGCATCCTCTTATTATTAGTCTACGAAATATTAACCACTTAGTTTATGAAATGTGTGTGTGTTGTGGCCAAGTGTTTTTGAAGTATAAGCACTATTCTTTAAATTTTTTTGCTAAAATATCTTCACTAAAGCTACTCCATCTTCTTTCTCATTTCAACATTTTTTATCCTTCAAATTAGTTGTCTCTCTTGTTGTGTTTCATTTTTGGTTTCGAGTCAGCCATTGTCGCTGATGACTCCTGAAATGATTTCCCCTACGACTCACTGATGAATGGAATCTTTACTTATCCATGTAAATACCGCAGAACACTTATTGTATTTAAATAGTTTTTTTGTAACAAGCTTTAAGCTTAGTAAGCTTTAACATAAGGAGGAGTGTTAGAATATATAGCAAATATCCAACAATATCTTGATTATATCTAAAAATAATTCAGAATACTTTGGACTATTTTTGGACTTAGCTTCCCTATTCCCTTATATTTCATAATTCATTATGTCTAATTAGAATTGTGATTCCAATTCTGATTTAGTATTGGTATAAATAAGAGTTAATGCTTTATGTTTTGTATCACATAGTTACACTTCTTGATAATCAAGAGAATACTATTCAAAATTTGTATTTTCTTAATTTCTTTCCACAATATCTAAAACCCTATAATTCCAACAGCCTTCAATCTACTTGACTTTTAATTTGATAATTATTTAATATAAAGGAAACAAAATGATAGATAAGCATAAACTTAAATGTCCTAATCTTTTGCTTATTTTTATAAATATTATATAATTCTCTTAATTTAAAAATAAAACAATTGTTTTCCCTTTCCTTCCCCTCCAAAATCTCATTCTCAAACATACCGTTGATGAAACAGCAAGCATGGCAAATTATTTTCACTAGCTAATGAAAGTCAACTGCTAGCATAAGACTAAAAAAATTAGTTAACTTTTGGCAAGTCTTACAGCCGCAACAGAATGCTTTCAAGGAAGATACAAGTTAGCAAAATGCAATGATAATTTTCAACATGCCACCGCATAATACTAGATATGTATCAGCTATACCACAAACTGAACATCTAAAAGCAGATCTAGCAATCAATATGTGTTGTTTCCATGGCTGTCATGGAATTGGATCAACATGAACTCCCAAAGTAGTTCTTTGTATTTTAACTTCAGCATTAATAATTCATCTTATTTGTGGTGATGTAAGTACCCGTATTCCTGTACTAGGTCTCAAAATTCACCAGTAAAAAGCTACAGTATCACTATAAATGCTGGGGACCTTCAGAAAATTAGTGAAGCCACTATAACCACTAGCCCCTACTCCAACCTCCACCCTTATCAGCTCATCCTTAACAATTTATGGCACAAAAATATTTTTGTTCCTATAAATCTCTTTATTTTTAGTCCCTGTTGTCATAAAATTGTTAAATGATGACAAGGCAAACAGTTTGCTACATGCTCATGTACATGTGGACAATATCTACTTGGCATATACAACAAGAATATTTTGCCCATGTCACCTCCCAAACCCTTCATGGTAGAAGTCAGATCTCCACAGCCAAACTCCATAGCCACTTTGACCATAACTCTTTCTTTAAAATATTATACCTGTTCCTTCTCCACCACCAGAAAACCAATTTGACTCCACTGCAAACCCACTTTGCACATAATTGTTTCCACCATCCAAGTACACCACCAACAAGCCCATGCCTCCACTGCCATTGTAGAACTCCTCCTACAATCGAAACCACAAAGTTGCATCCACCATTGCATGTTTCTGCACAGCATGAATCCCCAAATCTCAAGAATCAAATCTCTGTTCTTTTCTAGTCTTTACCAAATCCCCTTTCTGACTAACACATCACTAATCCGTATAATTTGAACCACCATCATATTTACTATGTTTAGTGGGTTCTAATATGGAGGCCCCAAATGAAGTACGAGTTACGGCCAATTATTCATTTTCTTTCTCAAATGTCGACTCTTACACTTACCTTTGCTTCACTCTGGTTGGCTGTTATTATTGGCTCTTCAATTATCACTTACATAGATATGTTTAGCTCTGATTTCCTGTGGCTCTGACTTGCAGTTATTATGCGGATACATGGACTTTGGGGGCATGATTGGGTATAGTGGCAGAGATCAGGAGCAAGTTTAATCAGCAACAAGTTGAGGACATTGAGTTTGGGAGACCATGGTACAGAGGAGAATTCTCTAGACAATAGTTTGGCAGTTTATGGAAGGGAAGATCATTTCCATGGGACTTTGGTGCAAGACAGCAAGAAACTAGGATGTTGGCCATGGCATATTTGTAGTGGCTTGGAGTAGTAACAAAGGTAAATGGGGGCTCAGATTGTTGTTTTGTTCCTGGGTTTGATTTGGGAAGAAGATGAGTTTGCTTTTTGCTCCATGCATGGTGTGAATTGGAGGAGGATGTGTGTATCAAAATTAAGCTTCACTGGAAACAAGAAATTAAAACTTGGACAATGAAGGAAGGTTTTCTTTTTCTCACTTTTTATTTGTAATCCCTCCTATAACATTCTATTATTCTGTTTGCACTCAATTGCCTCCCTCTTTATTTTGCTTTTGTTCACTTATGTTTGAGGTTGCTTATGGCCAAAAATTTGATCAAATAAAGTTTAATCCTATATATTAACCAACCATATATCACCAAACTCCAAAGTTACCATACTTCACAACAAACAAGTTTAAACCTCAAAGTTTCAAGTTACATGTCATAACAAAACAGTGAAAATGAAGGAAATTTAAAACTTAAAGTCGAAAAAGATAATAAAAAGTGATACCATGCCAACTAGCAGAAAAAGTTCCTTTAGACAAACATTATAAATTAAATAAGTAATTATCTTTACAGTTACCAAGATATAAGATACAGATAGTCATTGTACATGAAGACCTGAAGGGAGAATAGGGATACATTTATGCATGGACATGATCAATCAGAGAATCTAGCAGGGTGAGAAAGAAACATGATTGAACATGCCATTTACAAACAAGTATAAACCTATAGATGGAGAGGGAATTGGTATTTTGGTCTCTCAAAATACTCTTTACATCAATCAAGACTTTCAAAGATTATTTACATCAATTAACTACATAATTCTTCAGTTGAACGAACCCAACTACAAATAAATTCAGCCTTTAATGACTTTGTGCATATCAATTTAATCTCTAAAAAGGGCTCGATAAAGTAAAATTTGGAGATTGAGGAGACAATTGACAGAACAATTTTTGAGAGACCAAATTGAATTAAATCCAATCTTTCAAGGACCAAAACATTAATTTAAATAATATAAAACATGGATTATCTTTCACTTTTAATTTCTAAACAATTCCATCATAAGTAGGCTTCTTTTGCAGGGTTAAAAACTATTATTAAGTACACAAACACACACGCACACAGAGAAAACCTTGATTTTTCATTTGATTCAGTGTTTCAAGAAAAATTAAACAAATTACTAAGTTTCATGTTTGACTGTAGACTTAGTAGATTATTGAGAAGCATGAAAAATCTTGTAATATCTTACTAGCAGTTTAGGCACTGACACAAAACATGAATTATTAAAGGTTGTAATGCATAAAGAGACTAAGCTAATGAAAAATTTTATTCTAAACACTGTGCACTGCTTGAAATGAGTGATTGTATACAATTTAGATGTATCAAAGAAGTTCAAAACTAGCAGGGCTATGAAATTGAAAAGCCAAATACTAATTTGAAAAATAAAAGGGGAAGATGGAAGTGAGTTTAGGAAGAAAGTTCTAGTTCTACAAGAATAATAAAACAATTTTGTAAGGCTAACAAGAATGAAATATTTTGCATGTGTATAATAGAGAACAGGATCCTTACCTTTCATTCTTACCAAATCCAAAGCGGGCACCGAAATAGAAAGCAACGGCAAGCAGCCACGAGTCACTGTGAACTGCAACCAGTGATAGCCAGTCCTTCTCTTGCATGCCGTCCCTGGCAAAGTTTATACCTAACGCTGGCTCAGGAAGTTCAGGGGGCACTTCCTCAACAGGCAAATTCACTTCCCATGTTTCATTTGGAAACCCATATAGACACAAATTCTCCTTCTCTACAATGAGGATAGCATGATGTTAACAAAATACAGTGCATATAACATTTCAAATATTCACTCTTTTGGGTTCTTCATATTTAGGAGATTATGAAGGACAAATTTTGTAAATTACTTTAATAACCATTCAGATATTATTGAAATCAAAATTGAATTGTTGATATGGTATTTTAGCATAGTACTTTATTAATAAAGGATAAACAAAGATGTTAAATTGATAATTTTCCCCCATTCTTTCTTTTCATTCCTCTTATATAACCTTTAACTCCTTCCCTGACAATTTCCAAACATGATGAAGTCAAAGAGAAAACAACAAGCAATGAAGTCTGATGGGACGGAGTGACAAGCACTTGACCTTGTAGTAGTGACAGTTGGGCACAGTGATAACCAAATTCACATTAAACACATGAAACTTTACCCGTTTGTGAAAGAGGAAGAAAACAAAATGGTTGTTACTAACGGTTCATCATCACCAGTAGATTCTCACATTCAACTGCTAACATTTATGACACTTCAATTGCCCATTATATATCTCAAACACAGGCACTCATGGGAGGAAGGGGGGGAAAAAGGGTTACAAGTCCCTCACTCTCATACATGCACAAACCATGCAGCGCATGGATAGTCTCAAGTGTACCTAGATAAGGCTAACACACAGTCAGTGATAGATATTAGTTTAATTGAAGTAGAGGGGAGATATGACCCCCTTAAACTCAATTTAACTTGCCCCCTCAAACAATTTATGTTTTTCACTCCCTAGCTCCTTCCCAGCAAACAGAGCAGATGAATTCTGACATACTCATGGATGAGCGTGGTCAAGATTTATGTTTTGAAAACGAGAACTGAATGATTCCAGAAGCATAGGCATAGCAAGTAATGAAGGTGCAACAAGCAATATTCACAATTTGGGAGCAAAGTAACAAAGAAAACAGGAATGGGTATGGAAGCACAAAATTAGAGGAGTAGTAAGTGAGAAAGCAGTTAATTAGTGAATTGATTAAAAGCAGAATGAAGAAAAGAAAACCCACCAGGATCGCACTGCTGATAAAACTTTTCAACGTCTGCAAGCAAAGGAGCGAGAAAATATATTAGAAAATTAAAAAAAAAAACAAAAAACGAAAAAGAGATAAAAATGAAAATTGAAAAAAAAAAAAAAAAGCGTACCGGTAGTGAGGGCCTTAATCAAACCAGCACGTCTACCCTTAAAGTCGGTGAAAACCTCTTCGACTGTTCTGGGTATTGGGTGCGGTACTCCTTCCATTATCTCTTCTTATCAAGTTATTGGGTAGGGTAGGGTAGGCTAGGGTTTCCTTTCGTTTTGTTTTTGCCCTATCAAATAGATAGATAGATAGATTTAGGGAAAAATAATCTAAATATGGAGAAGCAAAAACACGAAAGAGCAGTGGTAGCAGCAGTGATTGAAATAAGAAGGAAGATGAAGCATTGGAATTTGGTGGTGTGGATATCAAAACATGGATTGGGTTGTGACTTGTGAGAAAGAGAAACAAAACAGAACTGGGGTCGGATCATTATTACTATAATATATTAACGCCACTTTCCTCTTCTTTATTTTAAAAACAAAACAAAAACACTTTTTTTCTCTCCTTCTTTATTAAATATTAACAGTTTTTTTATTACATTATTTTGGTTTAATTATTACGTGGATCTTAGTTTTTTACCAATTTTTTTATTATATTTTTATTTTTCACTTAAAAAATATTTTTAAATAATAAATATTTCATAACCTAATTAAAAAATTAGTAACGTCTGCATACAAGTACTTTTACTTCTGTAAGTTCTAAATTCCTGTTGTTAGATTCTTCAACTAGTTTAAAAACTCCAAGTGTGAGAACATTGGTACGAAGAAATTTGTAATATTTTAATTAAGTTTCAAAACTATCTTTTATTTTTAAATAGTTCTTAAATTTCTTTTAATTAGATATCAAGGACCTAATTAAAACAAAATCTCAATTTCAAGATCTAATTGAAAATTTGGTATAAATTTGAAGACCTATAGAACAGTTTAACTTTAACATATTTTTCTAAAACTTTTAAAATTATCATCTATCATATTTTTGTATTTTTAAATATATTTTTCTTTTCATCATATTGCTCATGATATTTAATATATTTTATCTTGATTCTTCTCTCTAGAAATATAGAAATATGTATAATTAAAAATGTAAACTTTTTTCTTAAATTTATTTCTGATTAAAGTTTACCTTAATAATCAATAATTGTAATTAATAAAAAAATATTATAATTAAATTATAAAAAGATTAAATTTTAATAAAATTAGTATTGGTCAAGTAAAAATATTAATATTTTTATTTCTATTAAATATACATATTAGATATATTAAATTTTAATCATTTTAACAATATTTTTCAAAGAAAAATTTCAAATTAATAATAAAATATTAAAAATACATTTTAGTTAGTTAACTCGTTTTTTATTAGGAAAATGTACGTTGAATGTTTGAAAAATATCATAAAACATTTTAAATTTTAATTAATTTAATAGTAGAATAATAATGTTAAATGAAAAATATGTTCTTATATACTTTTATTCTCTTTACTATATTTCATTTTTATTTAAGGGAATTTATGTTCTTTATAAATATATATTTTTCTTTTCTCTCATTTTCTTCTCAATGAAACTAGGGATGAAAAAACTTTTTTTTACCCTACTAAACAATTAAGATGTTATTTTATTTTTTATTTATTTCAAATATACTTTTAATCTTTTATATTTTTTTTATTATATTGAGTTTGGTTCATTATATTTTAAAATTTTTAATTTAATACTTTATATATTCAAAATAATCATTATAAAACAATTATCATATTCAATTTTTACTATCTTTATTGTTAATATTTTTACATATTTTGGTCACTAATCAATGATGATAAACATTACTTTCATCACATTTATTCATTTTATTATCATTTTTATTTATATCTTTACTCATAATCACAATTGTCTTTAATTGTTATTAATATCATTATTATTATAAATCTTCCTATTATAATAGTTATCATGACCACCTTACTATTAATATTATTATTATTATTATTATTATTATTTTTGTTGTTATCTTTTTCTCATCCAATTTTAAGACGGTAATTTTGATTTTGTTAATATAATCACTATAATTGACATTGTGACTTTTTTAATTGTTAAAAAATTTTGAATTAGAAAATAAAAAATAATTTGTATAATTCAAATTTAAGATTTAGCATTAAAATATATAATTCAAAACTACAAAAATTTGAAACTAAAAGTTATAATAAATTTCTAAAATTTTCATAATTTAAAACTCGCAAACATGGCATTCAGAGCCTTGGTTGCTAAAAGATAAATTCTCTACTAATTTAATCGCCTATTATTAATGAAATGCCAAAAGTAAAATGTATATCTAGCAATAAGAATCTAACCTACCCTTAATTTTGATAAAGAAAACTCAATGATGTGAGATTTCAGGCGAAGATAAAGTCTTATCCAAGGTGTAGTTTGCTTTAATTGTTTGCTAAATTGGGTCTTAGATTAAATTAGATTTAATGGAGTCTTATCCAATCTCACCTTATAATTTAAGAAAAAGTCTCATCCAACTTTCTAATCTCTTCACACCACGCCCACTTCTTTACTTGTTCCGTCACACCTTCCTCAATCATCCCATACTTAGCTCCCGGTACTGTATACTAATCGTTAAATATCAAGTAAAACTTATACGTTTGTATCAATTAATAATAGGTCCGTTTTATTTTAATTATTGTGTAAAATAAAAAAATTATTTTAAAATAATTTTAATTTTAATTTTTAATATATCATAAATTATTATTTTTTATTTATATCTTTAATATGTTTTAAAATATTACTATTATTTTATATCATAT
>JAMLFT010010345.1:0-11912 GCA_026544285.1 Pachyrhizus erosus
ATTAATAAGATTTATAATGGGAAAAATAAGTAATTTTATTACCTAGGGGTATAATGGTCATTTTCATAATATAATTTTATTTACAAAGATTTTTGGAAATTCAAAAGTAGATTCTATACCTTAGACAGTGTTGTGAAAGTTTTTTAAGATTGATTTTTAACTCCTCCTACCATACTAGGTCTTAATTTGAATTTTTCTTTAAGTAGGGGCATTTTTGGAATTTATTAAAATAATTTATTTCTAACTAATTTTTAGGAAAATAAATTTCTTTAATCTGTTTCTCCCTTCTAACACTACCCTTTGCTAAATTCCTAAACTTTTCAGGGATCAAATGGGGCTTAAATCACTTAAAACAAATTAGGGGTAATTTTGGCAAAATTTTTGAAGGGAAGGGCATTTTGGTAATTTTCCTACCTTCTTCAACCTCTAGCCAGGATTTCAAACCAGCAATTTCAAATTTAGGCATTTTGATTATGTGCATGTTCTTGCCAATTTAATTACCCATAATCCTTTCCTAGGCTAATACGAACCTAACCTAATGATCAATTGGAAAGTATCTATCTTGAATTAGTTAATTGAAATCAACTTTTTCTAAGTTTGAGAATAAAATTTTTTCTTTCAATTCTAGGGAGTTATGTAGTTTTTCTTTCAAATTAACATATTATAAAGTAATTCTGTAATATAATTTAGAAGAAAGGAAGATCCCTCCTACTTTAATTTGAATCTTCGATTTTTCGTTAATGGAGGCTCAGGTGTCTTTGCAATTTCACATTCCTTGACTTGTTTCTTCTATTTCTCCTTTCCAACATGTTTCTAGATGAAATACAAAGCTAATGGGATTGATTTGAGTGGTTTTGGTGACTCAGAGAATAAGTTTGAGAGAAAGAAAGTTTAGTCGTACTTATGCCTTTGGAGCTTTGTATTCATGGCTTTTTATAGCCATATTCCATTGCCCATGGTGGTTAATTTATTCCTATTGGGTCGATTATAGCCTTGTGACTCAGGGGCTAAGTCTCCTAGGTTGGGCAGCAGTTGTAGAACCTCCCTTGAATGTTGTTATGGCAGTTTGTAGAAGAAGACTCATGAAAGAAGGATAAAAGGATTTTATTTTTATGTTACCAGTGATAGGCCTAGCGGTCTCACTGAAAACTTATTCTTCTCTATTCTCCTAAGCACCTTAAGGGGGCGGGTTCGAATCCCAGCCAAGCCCCTTTTGCTTATTCCGTCTTTTATTTTTTTAAAACCAATTTGCACTAACACCTTATATTGATTTTAATTTCTAATAATGATACCCACGTGGTGTAGCTCAACTGGCAAAGTGTGCGTTTCTCTCTCTTTCTCTCCCCTCTTCGTCTAGGGATCGAATCCGTCCAAAATTTTCCTAATTTCTCTCTTTTTTTCTTATTTCTTTTCTTTTTCTTTTGATTTATTCTTTTTTCTTTTAAATTTTTATTTACTTATTTTTACTTTTAAAATTCCTTAAAATTTCTATAAATTCTTTTCTTAATTTCATCTGTTTAATTTCTATAAATTCTATGTAAAGTATATTTTAATTTTTATTTATTTATTTTATTATTAAAAACTAATTATGTTTGTTATTTTTATTTAAAAATTAATTATTTTTGTTTCTAAAAAAATTTCAAAATTCTTCTTTTTAATTTCCTTCTACTATATATATTCTATATATTTATTATCTAAATTTTTTAACCAATTTATAATTTGTTCTCTAAATACCTTGTTATTATTATTATTATTCTATTATGTATTTAATTCTTAATTATTTTTAACTATACTTTCAAATTTGCTAATTGCAGAGTTTCTAAACATGAGCTAATATAAATTTATCAAATCTAATAGAATTTTATTTGATAATTAAAAAGTAGGATGTTACAAAAGAACTTCTATTTTAATTATTTTTATTTTGATATTTCATTTAATGCATGAAAACTTTAGTCACGTTTTCTTTTTTGAGGTGACAACTTTGTCAAATGAGAGAGAAAAGACACTTGTTATTTCTTTCCTAAAATTTTTCAACACAACTTCTAAAGTTGTCTTCTTCATTTAGTAAATTCATACTTCAATTGTCTTTTTTATTTTTGTAAATTCATACTTTAGTTTTTTTTCCTTAAACAGGCTCCAAAATCGAGGATACTTTTGATCGAAGGTCTACTAATACTTTAGATGCTTTGTTTTTCATTAAATGCCTCAAAATTCATATGTTAGCTTGAGAACATGAATTTCAATTAGAATCAATAGATGCAAGGAAATAAGAGCAAAGATACTAGGGATCCAAAACATGAAAGTTTTGACTTTCATGATTGATCATAATAAATGAAAACAATAAATGTAGGTAGAAAGATGTTTAGTGTTTTCATTTACAGTAAAACTTTAATTAAAAACTCATTAGTATATCTAATTATGATATCTTTTTTATCTTCAAAATTATGAGACTTTTGGGGTCAAACATTATCCATGTTTAGGTTCCAACAATCGGTCTTGTTTTGATGATGACAAAAAATATTAAAATTTGATCAATCATTGCGTAATCAAGAAAATCAGAGCAAAATATGTCATGAATGTATACTCTAAAGAGTTATGTCAATATATTAGAGCACAAATGATACTTTTAAGATTTAAAATTTGAATATTTAAATTTTTTTAATAATATGCAATTTTATACATTACTCATAATAAATACATTACATTGAAATATCATTTATATCCCTATTTTGAGTAGAAAACTAAATCAAGACAACAACATAAAAATTATTAAAAATATTTCTATAAGCTAGATTATTTAAATGAGCCAAAGGATAATAAATTTAATAATAATATATTGTTAAATTTGTCACACCATTACTTTATTAAGGTTTAGAGTAGGATATTATTATTTTTATTAAATTAATAAGTAAAATAATATAAACAGTTTTGTAATTCAATAAAACCACCACAGTCAACGTAAAAAAGTATACTTGAATATATTTAAAATAAAAAAAGGCAGTTGAATTTTCTAAAAATAGATTCATTAATCCAAAAAGTTTACCTTTGTTATTACTAATTTTGAGTTAATAAGTTAAAATTAGTAAATTTAAATTTAATTATTTAACCTTAGTTGTTTTGAGTTTTGGTTTTTTTATATATAAACAAATTGTTTTGAGTTTTTCAAGAAAGAATTTATAAAACTTTTTGAAAATTTAAAATTTCAAGAAAGTATTTATCAATTTAAACAATTAAAGTTAATGACAAAACTTGCTTCAATTATATATATCCTTGCTTTAGCTAGATCTTGAAATGAACGTAAAAACTTGAATGTTATAAACTAACAAAATAAATAAATAAGAATACATTTCTTTCTAAAAAAATAAATAATACAATACCACATAATAAATTAAAAATTTAAGAGAAATTAAAAAACATATTGTTTAGTCTTATCTTTGCTTAAAGAAGATGACCATATGATCTTACTTAATATATAATATTACTCTTACAAAGAAAATAGATTGAAATCTTGTCTAATCATAACATCAAACTCCATTTCAAATTAGATAATAAAAAAATTATTATATTTTAAAATTTAAAATTTACATATTTTAATTATATTTATATTTTATCATTAAAAATTTATTAATTAAAATATGTTTTAATAATATCCAGCATATATATTATCCATCGTAATTGCATCATATTAAAATGTCATTTATATTCTTATTTTGAACAAAACATTAAATGCTTCAAAGCTCTTCTGTTAAGGCTATGTTTGGTATAAGTAGCTTATCAGTTAGTTCAAGCTTATAAGACAGTTAAAACTTATAAGTTTATAAGCTAATGATTAAATTGAAAGTGTTTAATAAATTTAACTGATAAATTAGTTGATAAATATAAAATGACATAATTAATTAAAGAAAGGATCTCAAATATATTTTTATAAGCTACTTGAAATAGTTTTTATCAAAATAAACTATAGGCTATTAAAATAAACACTTGTGTCAAATAAAACTTATTTCAATCTAGCTTATAAGCTATTCAAGTGTCTTACATAACACATTCTATATATATATATATATTCACGAAGATTAGTTTGTAAGAGAGTGAAGTCTTACCTAAAGTTGGAGTTAAAAGATACCAATGATGTGGTTGAGGAGATTGTGACAAGAACATTGAAAAGGGCTATACGTTTCCATTCAACTCTTTGGTGTCATAATGGACACTGGCTGTGAAACTTATGCTATGCTATATGACGAATGTTTTGGGAGACAGTTATTAGAATGTTGGTTATAGGTCTAATTTAACATTACAAATTTAACTTGTAAGGTGATAATTATCTCCACTAATAAAATTTATTTTTGTCATTATTAGTTGATACGAAATTTTTAATAACACTTAATTATTGCCTTCAAAGCTAGTGTTTCATTTGGTTTGGAATATAGATTTTTGTTTTCCATGCCATCGATAACCATGAGATCCCTATACTATCTGGGCTACACAATTAAATAGGTAATTACCTTATCGAGCACTGGAGTGTTGAATACAGTCTTAATTGAATAACATAGAAAGAAAATATGTCGTTATCCCTATAATAATCTAGTAATAACTTAACCTCATTTTGCCCCTTAATCTATGGGCTTTTCCCAGTAGTTCTCCTTAAGGTCAGTCCTCACATTTTGTGGGCCTAGGACGAAGCAATAAATAAAAACACCTTATAATAAGTATTTAAAAATATATACATATATTCTATAAAAAAAATAGACACATATTTCATTAAAAATTGTATGTCTTATTGCATTTTGTGTGTAACAAAGTTTTAGCAAATTAAAAGAGATATATTATCCTTTTTTTTAAAATCAACACCTTGTTGTGATTTTATTAACTCTCTTGCTCGTTTTTTTTTTTCATTTTCACATAAATGTTTTTAGACAACATATTACAAACGATAAATGAAATAGTCAATTAATACAAAAAAGAACAATTGCACCTAGAAGTTGAAGTCGAAGTTCAGTACTTGCTCACACGTTTACAGTTTGCTAATTCGAAAGCTAAATTCAAAACATTGTAAATATAATGAAAAAATAATATAAAATTAGGCACAATAATTAACGATATCAAAATGAGCGTAATTACAAATAAAACTTGCAAGAAAGGATTGTAAATTTTTTAAATATATAATATAATTTCATTAGATATTTAAAATTTTAGATACTTAAAATAAATAATTTAATACATTTTAAATTTTATTTTTATTTTTCAAAAACAAAATTTTATGATTTGAATATTTTTATTTTAGTTACCATCACACCTTGTGTTATTAATTTTTAAGTTAAGTAATATTATTTTCCCATGTTTATTAATAAAAATGAACCATATAATTTTTAGTTCTTTAATCAGTAGTTATCTTAACTAATAATATTTTCTTTGGTGCTAATTGGTCCTATTCAATAATGAACCCTATAAATTTAGATTTAGTTATGACCTAAGCCTTCCTGCCTAGATATGCTAGAGTTCCATCTGATGTACCAACATCCCCCAAACACACTTAACTCTCATCAAATCCAAACCTACCTACAAACTCAGCTCCAAATGAAGCCAATACTCAAGGAGGAGAGGAGGAATCGCCAAATAAAGAAGAACCCTCCAAATGTTCTAATTAAGCTTTGTGTGAAAGTCTACTAGTTAAATTTTGATTAAACACTACTCGTATATTTTGTTGGTTCATAAGAACAAGAAATAAAATGTTTTGTATTAAGTTTTTATATGTAAGGGTTGAAATTAAATGTTACTTTAAGGCTAACTTAATTATTCTTTCTATTGTGGATTGTTTAATACATGATGCATGTTTAATATCAAGAAGGAATATTGACGTTAATTTGAAAAATGAAATCCCTTGTTTATGAAATCTTAATAACGAACATTTCGTCCTACTATTTTTAAAATCAATTAAAAGAAATTATTTTTCTAATTTATAAAAAAATTATCAAATAAAATGAGAAAAGAAAATGGTGTTACAAAGCTAACTTCATTTGCTATAGCCTCTAAAATTAGAGCAAAATGAGAAGCATCTCAAAAGCCCATTTATTGAGAATCTCAAAAGCATTTTTATTGAACAAACTTTCGTTATCTAAGGCTACTACAAAGTTTTCTTTTGCCTCTTCACCAATATTTTCTTCTTCATTTTCTACTTGTGTCTTAACACTTACTAATGTATCATGGTTTGTTTCTTTACTGTCCTCTTCTTTAAAACTCAAAGACTTTGCACTCTCTTCTCCAACATTAGTTGGATCTAGAATTTGTAGCGATTTCTTAAGAGGCTCACTCGAGTTTGTAATCTGATGAGATTAAAAATTTTATTTAATTAGAGTAGATTCATTTTCACTTTGTGTTTTCTCCTTATTTCCCTGACCTGTAGTTTGAGTGATTGAATTCACTATTTTGGGAGCACCTAATCCTGGTTAAAAGTTGAATATTAAAGGACCATAAATCATTGTATTAACATAGTTGTAAGCTCTTATTAACTTTAGAAAAGAAATGAATTTCTTTCTTATACTTGGATCAATCTTAAGTTTTTCAAGAGTAAAACTCACTTCTAGAGTGATGTTTATTTTAGCAATTTCCTAAACAAAATTCAAATGATTAATTTCCATAAGTATATTCAAATATTATTTATGGTAAAATGAAATAGTTGCTAATTAAAATTACCATCTCAATGGGTTTTGTTAACTTAGGAGTAGGTTCTTGAAAAAAGATACTTCCACTACTGGCAAATATACCAGATACTTCTTCAATTTGACTTTTAAACATTATGTTCTTAGACCTCATGTGACACACTCTAAGAAGAACATCCAAAGAATCATTCCTACAATCTTAAACATTGGTCATAAAAAATGTTGTAAGCATAAGCTTGATATTTAGATGGAAAGAATAAAAATATCTGAGATTTTTTCACTCTCAAAGTTGTTTGCTCCAGAAAAGCATTAAGACTTTCACCATTGGAGTCAAAATCATATTTTTGAAGACCAAGTTGTTTCATAGCCTAAAGGTGAATAAATATTTAGATCTTTGTTATAAACATCAAAATTCATACAAGAATGGTTTCAGAAATAGCAAGGCAAATACCTCTGCTCTTCTTAAGGCAATAGTTGATGCCATTAATTTGGGAGTATTAGTTTTTGTTTGTTTTCTTGGTCAATCTTTTATGGCCAAGCCTTTTCCTTTTTCGGAATCTTCAAGAACTTTAGAAGCCTATTCATGAAACAGAAGGTTGTAACATAAAGATAGGGAAATAAAATATCAATTTGACAAAGATTAAGAAGTTCCAACAATCTTTTCACTTGAAACATTTTCTTAAGGGGTATTTTCTCAATTTCTTTTGTTGATGATTTTCCCTCATTTGCAATTCCTTTTAATGTTTTCTTTGAAGAAAGTTAGAACAGTCAAACATCAAGAAGATAATAGTAGAAATTAATACCTACAAATATTGTAATTTTTTTTACCTTTTGTGAAGGTGTGACATTTGCCTCTAAAATTGAACCTTCTTTTCTATTTTGAAAAGCTTGAACAATCTAAGGACAATCCTCTATCTCACTCCTACTTTCACAATCCTTATTCTTTTTTGGGAAATCCTTAGTAATGTATACAAGAGTAAAAGAATAAATTACTCAAAAGGTTAATAATGAAAGTTATCCAATTATTTTATCTTAATAGGTTAGGCTAATCAAGTTCACCTAAGCCCATTTAATGAAATGTAGGGCTTGGAATTTAAATTTTGAATCTAAATTTAAGACAAGCCTTTTGAGCTTGATTTAGTCAAGGTTCGATCCAAAATTCGCCCATAAAAACCTTCTAAATGCTTGGAAAATGGACCTTCATTAGAGTTAGGCTTTATTTTAAAGGTCCAATAATGTATTTTTCCATCTTTAAAAGGTGCAACCAATTAAGTCCAATGATGAACAAATATTTGAAAACTCAAATCCATACCAAAGTTAAACATGCAAAGAAAAAAAAAGGTGATTACTACCATTTTACAACATACTACAATAAACTATAATGATCATACTTTTTTACAGTGCCTAGTTACCTTATTTGACCAAGTGCTAAATTATATTTATGTATGGCGAAGACAAAGTTGTTGAGGTGTAGAGTGTGGAGGATGTAGATGCGACAACAATACGTCTACGGATTGAGTAAATAAATTCGTTTAGGAATGGGAGGAGTAGAGGAATGTAAACTATAGAAATGTGCAGCGTGAGAGTTTGGGGTAACCATTAGGTTAGTGATGTAGAGAAAGAGATGAGTGGGGCTTTATGAAATAAGAGATAAATAAATAGGGTTTGCGAAATAAGTGACAAATAAATAGGGGTAATGGATTTAATGTGTTAAAGGAAAATAAAGATAACAAATAATAAAAGTGAAGCGTTTGGCTGAATTATTGTGTTGATGCTAATGAAAGCACATGCAAATAATTACAATTACTCAACTTATACTTTATCTTCATTATTCTAGTGAAATACTGAAGTTAATAAAAAAATAAAAGTTAATAGAATTTAATATAAAAATTTAAATAATTTTTTTAAATTTTGTTAACAAAAGTACATTATAATATGGTTGTGCATAATGAGTTTAAATAGAGTCACATACTTAAGGTTGGGCAAATGCATATTTTTTATTTGGAGAAAATTATAAACAAGTAATATATTTTTTTATATTTTTCCTTGTCTAACTTATGTTTTTGTGAAAAATACAATTCAACCATTTTGATATTTATCTTCGAAAAATAATAATCATTACAAGAAGAAAAATTTGCTAGGAAAATATTTAATAAAAATAATTCAAACTTTGTTCAAAATATTCATCCAATATTTTATAATAAATTAAGAGTTTAATTTATAAGTACTATTAATATAAAATATTTTTATAAAGGTATTTTGTAACGCCCCTTTTTTATCCATTTAATTTTGAGAAAAATTTGAAGGTATTTTATTTCAAGTAAATTTTAAAACTTCAATTCGTTAGGGGTTACAATTTGAAAGAAACCTAATTATTACATACACATCCAAGTAACTTGAATTTAATTATAACATACTTGAATTAATATATATAAGTTAGGTCAACTATAAGTGTAAATATTACATTTCCAAAATAATTTAACTAGTAGATTAAACAAAAGATAAAGTCTAAGATAGCCTGCAACATCTAACTCATCCCAAGAGTTCCTAGCCAGGTCCTTTAGAAGGATCTTCTTCCTTAGAGGATTCTTCTCTTCTGCCTTGACAATCTATTGGGACTAAGCCTATGGATGACCGTTGGCATGGAGGAGTTCGAATGTGTTGATATACTGTAGAAACATCTATGAATCTAGGTGCTGGGGTCTGGGATAGTATTACTGAGATGTCTATATATGGTGGAACTGCCATGAGATTATGACATTTGGAGGTCTAAAGGCAAATCTGACATACCCCATGAATGTATTGTCTCCATTAATCCTATTGGTCTTGTGACACCCTCCTAAATTTGAGCAGTTCACTACTTGGTACCTTATCTACCCCCAAGGTCTCACTAGAGCTTGCGTATATTCCTCAAGTACCTTCTATGGTCAACCCTTGCAATCTCTAATCTTATTTTTTCACTCGTTATAGTTTCTAACTCATTCTACCTTCTTTCTTTCATTCATCAACTTTCCTTGGTACTGATGTTGAGTTCCATGATATCATTGGATTGCATCCTTCTTCCATTCTTACTTTACAAATCTTATATAAATGTTACTCAACCATTGTTTGAGAGTTTCTCAATTCATCTCCTACCTTAGGATTGTTTATGTAATTTACTTTCTCACAAAGACAGTTGTCATCACTTATGGATCCGTCCATTATTAGTAGAGGTAATAAATGTAACATCGTGTTTTTTATTTTATATATATAACTAAGTATATATATTAGAATGTTATTAAAAAAAGAAACTTTAATTGGATTAAAATTTGAATTTTTTTTATTATGAGAGGTAGAATAAGAAATTATAAATAAACAAGATTAATAAAATAATCTAAGTAGAATAAACAAAAACTTTATAAATGAAAGAATAAACATAATTCTTAAAATAGGTAAATATACATTGAAGAACCTTTTAAAGGTATAAGGCATAAGAAAATTAGAAGGATAAATTTAAAAATGGATTATTAGAATAAAAATTTGAGTTTCATAATTAAAAATATAAATAAAACAAATTAAATAAATAGATTTATAAAATTTATCAAATTACTTTTGATAAAGAAAATATAGGAACAAGTGGAGAAAAACATAAATGATTTATAGGAATTTTAGAAAAATTTTAGGAGTAAAAATAGTAATTTTTAAAAATAAAAATAGAAAAATAGAAAAAAAAGAAAAGGAAAGGGAAAATCAAAAAGAGAAAAGAAGGAGTCAAACCTAGGATTGAGGGAAGGTAGGGGCGCTTTTAACCATCTAAGCTACCCATTATGGGTAGCATAATCACGAAACATTAAACACTAAAGACATCAAGGCAGGGATAAGTAGAAAATAAAAAAGGGATAACTGGGACTCAAACCCACCCCTTTTTAAGCACGTTTTAGGAAGAAAAGAGGATATTTTCCAGTTAGACTACTAGGCCCATCAATTGCATCTTAGGAAAAATAAAATCCTTTTTTGTTATTTTTCTTGTTCACCGCCGTGGCAACACCTTCTTTAACCTAATGCCTTAGTTTGCTACATAGCCACCTAGGCTAGGAACCTAGCTTCCTTAACTCAATAAGGGTATGTCCTGCTCCTAGGAATAAAATAAGTTAAATTTGGGTGATGGGGACGCTATATAAACGAGCTCTAAATCGGATTTTTAGAGTATCTGTCACAACAACTTCCTCTCTTCGATTCTCCCTATATACTCATCCATTTTGCTTCATTTTAATTCCAATATCTTTGAATTATCACAGACTAGAAGGCTCACGCAAAAACTGCAAAACTTCTAGTCAAAATTTCTAATTAAGGTAGGAGGAGTTACTTTTTCTTCAAATTTGATTGCTAGAAATGTTATAGTTGTTTGAATTTGGATTTTTCAAAGTTTAACATCCTACGGTAGTCGAATTCATGAAAAACGATTTGAACTTGAAGCTTTAAAATTTTGAGTTCAAAATATATTGATTTTAACAAATTAAGATATTTTTGATAAAAAATTATATGTTGGATAAGGTTTGTAATCACCCTTTGAAGAATTCTGGATTGATAATTCCTAGAATTTTCAAGAGAAATAAAAAATCAAACACACAACGAAATTCACGTTCATGTTCTTGTTTTGAAAATCAAATTTTCTAAAACTACAGTGAATTGATGTATAAATGAATGATTTCAACCATTAAATGAGTCGAATTTTATAAAATGAACTTAGAAGAGTAAGAACGAAAGATTGTAGTAAGTTTAAAATTCAATTCGAAGCAAAAATCAGGCTCTATTTTGGGGAGGAGGAAGAAGGAAGTGAAAAATGACCAATTTTCCCTCAAAGGCAAAATTACTAAATTTACCCTTAAGTCTAAATTTCAAATATTGTTTTTGCTTTTCTGATAAATGAACTCATGTTGTAACATCCCAGAATATTTAATATAATATGATATTTATGTTTCTAGAATTTATCTCTTATATATTCTTGGTTCAATTTATTTAGGAATCTAATTCTTCAAAAGAAAATTGTTAATTAGTGAATATTATTTAGGGAAGAAAGAAAGAAAATAAGATTTTTGTTAGTAAGAATTTGAAATTTAAAATAACAATAAAAAGAGTGAAAAATATAATTTTTTTAGAAATTTTATCCATAAAGAAATAAAGAAGGAACATAAAAGAGAAGAATTATAATTAGAATCAAAAATAGAATTTTTAGAAATTAAAAATAAATTTTTAGGAATTAAATAAACATGTTTA